>PVKE010029403.1:0-20275 GCA_004027555.1 Craseonycteris thonglongyai | reverse complement strand
CACTTCTGCCCTCTTGGATCCTATCTAAAAGTGTCACTTTTTCGCTGATGGTCATCATCTTCTTCCTCTTGGGCGCCCCGGAGGAAGCTTTCGCAGGGGCACAGCGCTTAGGCGGCATGATAAGGGCTTCATTAATAAAACAAGTGATCGCTTCAACAAAACAAGTGATCGCCAACACAACACTAAAATACAGTATGCGAGACAGTCAACATCGTGGACAAGACTGGCGAGATACAACAAGAGAAGATGCGAGGTGAGGCTGCGAGGATGCGCAGACAATCACCTCACAGGGATCAAGCCACTCGTCCTCTCATGGGTCGATGTCGCCCCGGAAACCCATCCTGCGCCTTTATGAGAGCCCGTGGGGGGGACTCTGAGTCAGCTCAGCTCTTTGTTTGACATGCAGGGATCCTTCTCTCTCGCGCATCCACATGAAACAGCGCTCCTTTCCCCAATGTGGCTGCCGACAGGGTTGTATGTTTTCATTTTTATTTTTGGATGAATGTTTTGGAAAAACCCGCGAAGCACTGAGGCCGCAAAACATGAAGTGCAAAGTGGCGAGGGAACACTGTATTACTATTCCCTTGGTCAGAATATTTTATTGCAGATGCGTCTAAAATGGCATGAAATAGTCACATAGGTGGCTTGAAAAACAGAGTGAGAGCAACGGCTGTTAGACACGCGGATGAATCTCGGGCCTCATGCTCTGAGAATCCTGTTCCTAGAGGCAGGGCGGTCTCTGGAAGGGCCCTTCTAGATCAGGGCGTCTCCCTCGGGCAGCACGTGGATGGGTCCCTCAGCCTCTATCCCTGTGATGTTCGTAATCGCCTACACCTGCCCGACTGCTCTCTGGTACAATACTAGAGATGGAGCAGGAGGCAAGTCTTCATCTGGCCTGAAACAATTTTCTCTCTCAAGAAAACAACCTTATTTGATTAGATCCTAGAAAAGTAAATTATAATCTCAACCTGTTTCAACTGGGGTTACCTTCCTTTCCATGTTGTTTGAACCATCACCAGCGTTTATTGAATTCTTACTCAACATATGAGGGCCGTATAGAAAGTATCCAGCCACGTAATATGAAAAATAGAGGCATTTATGGCTGGTTTTTTCCAGACATCCCTCATACACTATACCAAGAATCCTACTAAAGATGACATATGCATAGCTTCTTTCAATACTGAACATGCATTTTACAGGTGATGTATTATTAATATTTTATGAATGTTTATCTAAGATACAGTAACACTAAGAAACAAAAGCAAACACAATTTTTATTGTTAGTATACCTCAAACCCATGACTTCCAACTGAGAAAATAAATGACGTCCTAAAAGAATAAACGATTTCCTAAAGCAACGGTTATCAAACCATTTCATCTCATGGCCTCCTCACACACTTAAAAATTATCAAAGAACCCTCAACAGCTTTTATTTACAAAAACTTTTATAACTGGGTTGTACTATTCGATATTTACCAATTAGAAATTTCAACCATTATTTTAAAAAGATTTATTTAATTTATTTTTTTGATAGAGAGACACAGAGAGAAACAGAGAGAATGGGGAGGGCCCTGAGCAGTCTCTATATTGTATGTCATCAGTTTTCAACATAATTTTGTTCCATGCAGGTGGGCAGGGGCCATGCAGGGCAGAAACCGTGCAGGGGGCCTCCCACTTGGGAGGCATGCCCTTGTGAGCTGGGGGCCGAACCAGGGAACTCCCACATAGTAAGCTCACCCTAGTTCAGCATATGGGTCTGCACAGGCCGGGACTGGGATTTGAACCTCAGACCCTGAGGCTGCAAGGCGAGTGCTTAACCCTTTGAGCCATCCGGCACATCCTCAACTATTTTTTTTTTAACATGATAATACATAAGCACACATTCCATTAGCCATTGAGCAATGACATCAGTGTCGCAGAGCCCCTGGAAAACTCTACTCTCCCTTGTGAGAGTGTGAAAGAGAAATAGAAAAACAGCATCATAGTATTAGTATAAACACATCTTGACCCATGGAACCCCTGAAAGCAACTCAAAGATTTTAAGTCTCTCAGGACCACACTTCAAATATTCTGTTTTAAACAATCAAAGACTTTTACTGCCTCAATCTTCTTCCCTGTATTTCAACCATTCTATTATTATTCTTTTTCAAGACTAGGCATTATGTTAGGTGCACATACAACAATACAGAAAGATGTTATTATCCACATGTTATGAATGATAAAATTGAGGCTTAGAAAGGATGATTACTTTGTCTAAGATCTCATGACTTATAGGTGTTGTAGTACGTCTATAATCCAATATATCATTCTATCCCCAGACTGTGCTCGACATTATCATGCTATGTCGAAGCCACTGAAAACCCATCAACCAGAGATGAATGTGAGCTTAGTAACTGTCTCATTTCACCCACATACTAAGGGAAACTTGCAAGTCCAGATTTATCATACCCAACTCCCTGTCTCTTAAAATTAGATGTTCCTGTTGCACTGAATAAAATAAACATACTACCTTACATGACTACTATTTATTTTTGTGTTTTTTATCCCAAGTAGACTATAAGCAATGTGATCCCCTGGTTTTGTTGTTGTTGTTGTTCCTATATGTATAGCATCGAGTCAAGGTCTGGGAGTTAGTTGTTGGCACATTGGAAAATCAGTACAAAGATTAATATTTTTCAAAGAAAGTCTGTCCTGTTTGCCTATCTGTCAGACTTATTTAGTAGCACCAAAGAGTAGAAAGAGCTGAGGTTTTGACATCAAAGCTGGTGGATTCGCTTTAGTAGATCTGTGACCTTACATATATTCTCTGCCATGCCTGAATCTTACCTCACAAATTTCCAAACATCATCCATCTCCATGTTGCTATGAGGAGTGACTGAAACAAGTGTCTGACTGGCATTCTGCCTGGAGTTAGGTAGCATCTCAAATTCCAGTGTATTTCATTTCCTTCATTGTCACACCTAGACATTATTTGGCTCTACAGTCCCTGAGTTTATAGCGATCATGAGACAGTTAGCAAAGTCCCCACTGCTCAATTGGCATCTATACAACTTTCCTAAATTATGATTCTTATGACATCCAAAGGACAGGGAGCTGCTCCAGCCTTCCTAGAACCAGAAGAGAAACCTATGACGTTCATTTGTATTTTCCTCTTGGTCCCCTACTCACTTCTCAAGCACAACAGAAAGATCCGCATGGAAAGAAGATGTGCGTACAATGGAGGCCACGGTGAGCAGGATGGGAATTGGCTCAGATCCAGTCCCTCCTTCCCATCACAGAATTCCCAAAACACCCTGGGTGGACTCCTGTTGCCTTTGTCTGTAACATTCTTGCTTTGTTCCTTCACTTGTAAGACAGCGTGGAGCTTGACTGTGGAGGGCACTGGGGAGGGGATCACAGAGATCTCAGGTCTTCTGGTCGCCGTTGCTGCGATGCTTCCTGTCTCCTTCCATCAGACGACTTGACAGCAGTGCAGCAATTGGTTTTTTTTTCTACTACAGAAGTTTCATCTCCATGCCAGGAACCAGGTCTTTAACAACCTGTGACCCTGATGCACAGGAGGGGTGTGCACAGATGTGTTTGACTCCCTGTTTCGTGTATTCAATCAGCAACCACTTGATACCTTAGTGACTACTTTATTAGATCTTAAACCTCTTTAAGACGGACACGACCAGGGACAAAAATCAATGATTCAGAAAACACAGACAAAATAAAGACATCTAACCCAGCACGTCACCTTTCCACTAAGGTTGCCTATTTAGACACCAGAGGCCATTTATTGAATATACAATTGCCGTTTTTAAATGCGTGTCTAACCAATCACCTCTGATAAATAGCTTGAAGTTTTGCGATTTATTTTAAGTATCATTTTCCCTAGAAGTCACTTGACACACCTGTTTATTCTGTCTTAGATGCCTTTTATATTTTTTCTTAAATAAACAAATATGGGTTTCTATGGTATTCTGTGGAGTTCAGTCTTTCTTTGAAGCTGCTACATAATTATATTGGAAATGTAAAAAACAGTTCAGCAGGAAATCAAATGCTGGCTCAGTATGGATATTTTTATATCCAGAGATACTCAAATATGAACTGGCAAAGAGATTTCGATACTGTGCCTAACACACAACTAATGACAAGCCTTATTTAAGAGCTAGAAAAAGGAAAAAACAAACCCTCAGGGTTTCTTTACAGTGTATTAGAGTTGCTATTTCTTTTTGCTTAACAAAACAGTAAAAGAAAGCTGAGACAGTAAATGTTCTAAAATGTCACCATCTCTTAAACATCAAGCTCATGGCAATCCACCTGAAAGCATATGTGATGAGGCTTTTGTCTTTATTATCATTGTTAAAAACAGATATACAGAATACATGTATAGAACATCATATTAGATTATAGTAAAATAAGATGTATATAATAATTATAATATATTAATATAATCTATTCTAGTAAAAAGAAAAACATGTTGAATATGCATATATATATGCATATTCAACATGCATATATATATATATATATATATATATATATATATATATATATATTCTCCATATTAACTGAGTTTTAGCTACCTATTGAGTTTCTTGTAACCAATAAATAAATGTATTCATTAGATTGGTCAGGGAAATTATTTACTTTCAAGTAGATAGTTGCTAATGGGACCTAGATTGGAATTCATATTTGTTTGACAGCAAAGTCAAAGCTTTTTCCCTCCACACTTGTCATCTGTGACTTGATTGCTGGTCTTCCTTCTTCAGCCTATTATTAAGTCTGCATTGTCAAATTGTAACCAGGGGTGTGTGTAGCAAACTTTAGCACCATTCCAGGATTATCCTAGGTGGTAGCAGGAACATTCAAATGTCACTATTAGCCCCTCATTTAGGCTTTTATTTCTTTTCAGTTTAGAAACTGGAGGTTACTATGAATACAAACTCCTCTGGAGTGAACAGTTCACAGATACAGATTTAAAAATAATTACCCTCATGTGGACCTCCCCCTACTCACCCTATTCAGATACTTCAGTGTGGACAGAAGCCTACCAATAGTAACCCACTGTGTTTGAACTTCTTTTATAAAGTGTTACTACTTGGAGAAAGGCTGTAGATGCTTCAACTTCAGAAGTGGTGGGCCATCTTTTGTTAATGTGAGTTGTGGCATGTCTCAGTAGCAACTAGGTTATCACTCAGAAGGGAATGGAGCTAAATATTTCTAAATAGAGCTGGGGAGAGAGATGAGAGAGAGAGAGAGAGAGAGAGAGAGGGAGAGAGAGAGAGAGAGAGAGAGAGAGAAAGAGAGAGAGAGAAGGGTAGGACCTAATCCAAACTCATCCACCTAGATCCAGTGAGCTTAAACTGTGGTGCATTTGTGTTATTAGATGACCAAATTCACAGCCCCACTTTATGGAACTATTGTGAGAATTAAACATTATAGGGGGAGCCGGGGGCTCAGTGGGTTAAGCGCTCACTTTGCAGCGCCGGGGACTGGGGATCGAATCCTGGCCCCGGCCCGTGCGGAACCATATGCTAAACTGGAAGCGCTCCTCCAGTTTAGTTCTCTCTCTGTCTCTGTATCTCTCTCTCTCTGTCAAAAATAAAAAAAATAATAAAAAAAAAAATATATATATATATTAAACATTATAAAGAGGTTTGACAGGGCTGGCAAGTTGTTGAGCATACTATAAACACAACTTTTTGAATTGTAGCATTCTTTTCATCCTCTGCCAAGGGCTGCACCTTTTATTAGTATTTGCTTCTCTTCTTTGCTCATTCGTTTTAACCAGATGCCAACTTCTGCTCATTCAAACTCCATCTCTAATGCAGCCTTAGTCTTATTCAGCATTAGGGCTGTAGGGATTGTGGTGATGGTTCTCAAGGCGTGGTTTCCTGCCCAGCAGTATCAGTGTCACATGGGGGCTTGTTAAAAACACAAATTCTTTGGCCCAGAAGTCTATGGTTTAACCAGCCCTCCAGGTGATTCTCTCCCACCATAAAGTTTAAGAAACACCAGATCATAGCCATATTCTTCTCATTCTCCATGTCTTAGTCTCTCCGTTCCACTCAGGACCTACTCTGCTCTCAAATCCAAATGCTAAAGTTCTGAGCCATAGATCTCCATTATTTTGATAGTTCTATGTATTTGATGAGCCCCTCCAACACAGAGAATAAGATAACTTCCTTGATCTGGCATCTGAAGGCAACTGTAATTTGCTTCACTAAACTTTCCAACCAAATTCTCTTCTTTCTCCTGATTTCCCTTATGTTCAGAAGACATTCTCAACTCTTCTCTTGATCAAGACATTTTTTAGTTTGGAAATGCACCTCTGACAAACATTACTGCTACTTCATGATCTTCATGAAAATATACCTTCTACAAAGACTCTTCCCAGAGAACAGTTTCTCCCATAAAATAGAGAAATCTCACCCTTCTCCAAATCTTGTGCTTTTTTAGTAAATGATATGGTAGGCTTTCAAATACATGCTGTAGAGAAAGCTCTTTATGCTCTATGTGTTTGTTCCACTATCACGGCTCAAACAGGTAGAAGTCATGTCTATGGTGTTCCAAGTGCTCAACTTCTACACAGTAGGTGTACATGGGATATTACTGAAATGAGATGAACCCTACTTACTCCAGGTATTTCTCTATTTATGAAACTCGGGAGAAATAATACTGATGTAAGAAGATGGAAGAGTTATGTTTTGAGGAAACTTGCTCTATGCATTCTGGTTATTCAGGCCTGGGGAGGTCATTTCATATCTCAAAGGGTTTTGTCATTGTTCTTCCATGGATTTCTGTGAGAGTGAAAGAAAACAGTGCTGGCAAGTGCTCAGTACAATGCTCAACCCAAGATTGGGGCTAAAGAATGTCAGTTTCTTTGGTCTTACTTGAGTTGAATTTGTGGGTGGATAGAAATGTCAGAAGTAAAAGAAGTAGGCAAAAGATATCTTTGTGATAAATCACGTAACCTTTGACCTTGGGAAACATGTGAGGTGAACCCTTGTCCTTTAGATAGTCCAGGAACAAGAAAATATCAGTATCATAAATGAGGGTAGAGTGACCAATGACCCACTACCACTAATTAGATGGAAGCAACTTATCACAATAAAAAATTTACCCTCAGATTAAAGGGACACCTGAGTTGGCACTGAAATGCTCGGTGGGTGGGGATAGATAAAGTAATCGATGCCTTTTTTTAGCACCAGATTCTAAGTTTTTCATTAGGGATTCCTGTCATCAGAAAACATGCTGCATTTTCATTTTTTTGGTTTTGCTGCTTTGTAACCTGTTTCTACTGGTTCAAAACAGATTTGATGAAATGATAAGTGGGTGTATTGGGTGATGAAGTGCAAGTCGGCATTATTCAGGCCTTGATTCAAGACTTTCAGGAGGGAAAAGAATAAAGGTTCTTAGATCAGAAGGTGGGCTCCTTGGTAAAGAGAGAGGGGACCCCAGGCTTCTCTCTATCAGCACCATTCTCATGGTCTCTGACTCCTAAGACTGGTGAGTAATCTACGGGAAACCTTCCCTGTAAGTACTCAGTGCCCCAGCATTTTTATATGAGGAAAGGGCAATCATTTCTGTCCTCTATGTCTCAGTGTCAGTCACTCAGGAAAAGAAGTTAAAAACCCCAGGAAGTTGTAGTGCCTGCGTGTGCTTGTGTACCTGAGACTTTTCACTGAGAGTTGAGGGGGGCATACTAATGCAGAGCTCCCTTTCCACCAATTAATTCACAGTGTCTGTTTGAGTCAGAAGTCACCAGGGGACTCTCTAGTGGCATCAGTACATCATTTCCTTAATTTGCTCATTAACTGAGCACGTATGTGTTTGGAGCCCCAAGCACTGTGCTAGGCTCCCAGGATAAAACAGTAATAAATAATAAAGCAATAATATAATGTTTTATGAGAACAAGAATTTTATCCATTTCCTCCTTTAGACATTTATTCTCAAAACCACAAGCAAATAAATGGTTATTATAAGCTTCAACTTGTCATTTGAAGGCAAAGAATATGGAATAGTAAGAACCTTTACAAAGGAACCTGACTCAGCCTGGGTATCAGGAAATAGTAAAAATACATTAATGGTTACGTAAGTAGAAGTTCTGTAGCATTATAAATGCATTAGTAGATTTAATATGAGTAATACAAATTGCTATTTAAGCTGAAATTCCAAAGAATCCAGTTAATGGCTTTTAAATATACTCTATCTAATTCTTTCTCCTAAATATGTAAGTTGTTGAACCAAAGAATGCACATGTAGTATACTGGGAAAGTGATTCTGGGAGAATAGCAGGGAATTGCTTATAGGTAGGCTGCAGATCCTCATTAGGTCCTGGTTGCACAGACTGAGATTCAGCATCCCAGTCTGAGATAAATTAAAAAAATAACAAACAAAAAGAAAGGCTATAATATTTCCAACTCCTCTCATCAACAGGTGTCATCTACTTCTTCTCTCTTTGAACCTATTCTTGGTAGTGTCTTGCACTTTAGCCAGTGGGATATTAGCACACTTAATGCAAACAGACACTTGGAAAATGCTTCTCACCACTTTTTTGATGCTCATTGGAACCCCAAAAGAGCTATTGGAGAATGAGAGAGCACATAGAGCTGAGAAGAGCCACGTCAGCATGACACCCTGTTCTAACCAGCCTGTTATACAGTTTATACATGTGAGGCCAATATAGACCACCCAGCCCCACACAAGCCACCAGCTGATCAGAAATCTAGGCAAAGCCAATTCAAAGACAAAGAACTACCCAGCTATTCCTTTGAGGCCTGTATAAGTCATGTCCTTGGATTTGAATGGCATTGACTCCAAATCTTCCCTATGGGGAATGGCATACTGGGTGCTAATCCCTTTTCTGGAAACCTATAGCTTCCCCTTCACTTCCCCGTATTTTGTTTTACACTTCCCTTTATTTTATCCCTTACTGTTATGAATGCTGATTTCTGCCTTACAGCATCTGTATGCTTATCTGAAGTGGGAGGAACCTAATAAGCACTCGAAGCAGGCCTATAGTCCCAAGATATATCAGTTTTACTACTATTGTCTGTCTGCTATCTGGGAGCCCCTTAACCACTCCTGGCCCTGATCTCACTGTCTACCTCAGGCTCTATTATCCTTTCCCTTGTTTGACAGTTATCTAACTGGATAGTATTCTCCTTCATCTGTTTCCATCAACCCTACATAAGAAAAAGGCATTTCTCTTAGTAAAACTTTACTTCTCATTATGCTCTAGGCAACAGAGAGAGACATCACATGTTCAGAATAGAACCTGGGTATTAAATTTAAAGTCCTTAGTTCAATCAGGCTCTTGAAGAATTCATCTGCTTCATTTAAGTGCCTTATTTTAGCCATTGGTCAATCTCCTATGCCTGAATCAAGGCCTAGAGGAAGGTCACTGAACAAGCACATCGGTTGTACAATTAAGAAACATAACTGCACCTTGAAGTAACACATAGAACATGAATACCAATTTTGTTGTGGGGAAGAGCAATAATATAAAACAAATCAATAATTTTAAATTAAGCTGTTATTCAAAGCCCAGGGTCACAACTATATTTATAAGAACACACATAATTTATTCACCACTTTCCAAAGGTTATAGCTAGAATTCATTCTAAGAAGTACAGTACTATCACTTTTAATTAAATTCTCACAACATCCAAGATTTTAAGAAACAATTACCTAATTCCCATTTCACAGATGACAAAGCAGAGCAAGAGAGTTAGAGATAGTCTGCCCGAGGTTATATGGCCAAGATGTGGCCAACTCATCCAACTCCAGGACCTAAAATGTCTCTAAACAATGAGCTCCCCACAAAGGTACGGTATATTAACCTTTGCCCTAAGAATCCTGGGTTGGACAAAGCAATTATTCTAGCAAGTGAGCCCTTTGTTAGAAACAAGCATTCCTTAAGTGCTATCAAACTAGTCTTTTCCATGGGAGATTGAAAAATTATCAGTGAAAACTTTCATTTGCAATATCGCATGCAGCCCACAAATATATAGTGGGCCAGGGCAGTGCATTATCACTAACTGAAAGAGATTAATTTAATGGGCAATTACATGCTTCCTGCTTTAAAATGCTTTCAGGTAACCAATAGCAGTGCAGTTTCTATAAATGCCAATCATCCACTCATGGTATATAGTATCAGCGGGTTTTCCCACTTTCCATTCAACATCACCAATGTCTCTGGGAAGAACACTCTAAAATTGGCATTCAGTGCCTCTAAAATGCACCTGCAGAGACTCTTTTTGTAAATAAAGTGATTCTCCCCCCAACACTGCCCTCAAGTATTCTTTCTCTGTTCTATATCTGTGCTCGCTACCATGTTGTTTTCTTAGGTATGCCTTACCACCCCATTTGACCTAAAGGAGTTCTATGTGTCATTTGAGGAGATCCAGCTAAAATGTCAGCTCAGTAAAAAATCACCTAATCACCACAGGAATCACAAAAAGCAAAGACAAAAACAAGCAAACAAAACAAAGAACACTTCACCTTTCTCTGCCTTCCTTCAGTGTTGTTATAACTACATCTGATTGGGGGGCAGAGAGTAGGAGGTGGGAAGAACTTGTGAAATAAGGTTTCTGAATCCCCCAACCCATGTTGAGATTCTGTAGGTCCTGGATGAAGGTGGAAACTCATTCTGTTTGGTTGAAAGGATCATGATTTGAGTCACATGGGTAAGTTAAGTTCTCTGTGATCGTCACTGAAAAATGCTATCTCCTTCACCCTTCTCACCCACTGGTAGTTATAAAATAGTCATGGGGATGTAAATTACAACATAGAGAATACAGTCAATAATGTTGTAACAACTATGTATTGTGCCAGTGGGTTCAAGACTAATTGGGGATCACTTCTTAAATTATATAAATGTCTAACCACTGTGCTTACACTCGAAACTAATATAAAATATTATTTTTTAAAGATTCATTTGATTGTTTTTGACTGAGACAGAGAGAAGAGGGAAGGCCCAGAGCAGTCTCCATAGTTGTAAATAATCAGTTTTTGACATAGTTTCCTTCCACACAGGTGGGTGGGGGCTGTGGAGGGAAGAAACAGGGCTGGGGTTCTTCCTCATGGGAAGCACACCCCCTCGAGCCAGGGACCAAACCAGGGGGCAAGAATGGAACTGGGGGCATTTTGCATGGGAAGCACACCCCAGTTCAGCATGTGAGTCTACATGGGCCGGGGCTGGGATTCAATCCTTGGTCTTTGGGGCTGCAAAGTGAGCACTTAACTCTCTGTGCCATTTCAGCTTCCCCAATATAAAATATTATTAATTATCAACCGTAACTGAAAAAAAAAAAATAAAAAAAATAAAAAGACAGAAAAACACTATCTCCTAAAATGTACTGCTTTGGGCTCTCTATTCTCTGTTGCTCAGTTTTCTTATATCCAAAGTGGGAATAGAATTCCAGTAGGAACCTTCCAAAGTTTTGATGTGTCCAGGAGGCAAAATTCCAACCCTTGATTACATATATTAAAATAGAATGGCCTGGTTATGTTTATTCTTTTTTTCACTGTACCCTTGTCCCTGAATCTGCCTTGCCCAGAACTACATCATTCACTTGCTTCAGGAGGTGATGTGGCAGATGTTTAATTTAAGCAGAAGAATAAAAGGGAAGAAGATATAAGAGAGGTTACTTCCATGGAAGACATCGAAGAACATGAGGACCAATCCTACCTCCTACCCCACCCAACCACTCCTCTCTTTGAAACCTTGGGCTAATCACTTAACCTGTGTCTGAGTTCCCTTGTCTATAAAATACATATTGTAATAGTACCTAGGGGAAGCCAGGATGGCTCAGTGGGTTAGGCGCTCACTTTGCAGCGCCGGGGACCGAAGATCAAATCCCGGCCCCGGCCCTTGCGGACCCATATGCTGAACTGGGAGCTCCCCCAGTTCAGTTCTCTCTCTGTCTCTGTATCTCTCTCTCTCTCTCTCTCTCTCTCTCTCTCTCTCTCTGTCAAAAATAAATAAATAAAAAAAATATATATTAAAAAATAGTACCTAATTTCACAGAGTGGTGTGACAGTTAAATGCATCATAGGGCTTACACAATACATTTTCATTGTTAGTAGCTAATTTTATCTTAAATCTTCACCCACTGTGGTAAATAGCAACCAAGCGCTATATTTGTAGGGAATGGGGCTGCTACTAGCAGAGATGCTTAGCAGAGTTATGCTAGATAAGCCCAATCTCTTGTTAGCACATGGCATCTGAACACGGGCTTCAGTAACTAGATGTGCCAGTTGATTGTGATGTTAAGCTAGATGAATTACCTCTGAAATACTTGGGTAACTCACACAGTATGACATCTCAGCCTTGGTTAAGTGAAGCTGGCACAACAAGATAAAGAACATCTTCATTCACATTAAGATATAACAGATGCACATCCCTAAAATCCATATTTTAGCTTAATTTCATTTGTTTAAACCTTTGTCTGATGATCATTCTGAGAGTAATTTTATATTGTTCTGTCTGAAATAAATATTTCTCTAACTTCATTAGAACTTCTCTCTAAGGGGTTCTGTTATCCTGGGAGGTTTTCAATATTCATCTCATCCAAATAGAATAAATCTCCCTTTAATATTTCCCCCTCAAGATCTGGTCTGTGGCTTTGATAGGTAAACATTATGTGATGGACTAAATAATAAAACCATGTCAAAACAAGTCACTAAGCCATTTTCACAGTAATTATCATTTTTCTTTGGTTCTCTGAAATCTATTTCTACTTCCCTTCATGATTTAGAAAAAGATGGCTTAAAAATTGTACATTTAATGTCCCTAAATGTATGCCCACCTCAGCTTATATTTTATGGTTAAAAATTAAAGTTCTTTTTGTACTATTGTTCTTTTTTATTCTAAAAAGTTACATGCAAACACTTTTTAAAAAACAGATTAAGATCTAAGTTTATAGTTTCACATTTCTTGAGATGTTTAAGATTGCTTCTTGACTAAACTATTTCTATGTCATTTGTGTATTTTTCAATCTCTTAGTGAGAACAAACAAACAAATTCATTAATTAAGGAGGTGAGATAACTCCCACTGTTTGAACAGAACAATGTAAGCTTGAGTTATATAATTTAAATTCTGGAAGGTCCATGTACAAGCTGATGGTCTTCACGTGGGCAGAGCCATTCTGTATTTGTTCTCTATATGGAACCCTTGAAGTCTGAAACTGGGCTGAATGTCAGTGATTTGTTTCAAGCCGTGAGGAAAATTGTACCTGGTTTACATTTTGTTAATTTTTTGTAATTTGATTAAACTAGATTAATAATAATAAGTCTCACCACTTTAAATCATGTAAATAGTTATTTTAGTGACACATATAAAGGCTTGATATTTTTCATGTTTATTATGCTACCATTTATAAATACAATTCTGTTCACTGAAGATGTGTCATTTTACATTTTTCACACCATCAACATGGCACTGCTTGTAATCCCCATCCCTCGTCTTCTTCCTTACTTCTAAATCTTTCTTTAAGGATCTTTCAGCAGATTCCAACTCACCTTTCACATGCAGGGACTTCCAGGAGCCTCTAGAAAGAAAACTGCAAAAGTACCAGGGGTTTTGCCTGTTCAGCTCGCTGCTATATCTCTAGTCACTAGACGAGTGGTTGGCAGGTAGTACAAGCTCAATTAATAATTACTGAGTGAATGAGCAAATGAGTGTGTTCTCTGACTGGAGGTGGTGCCCCTGTCAGCCTGGAGTTCACAGCTCATTACACTTCCGCATCTGCTTTCCTGTCTGTCTTCTATTTGTCTGTGATTCCTTACAAACAAATTATTTGTTTTTGTTTCTGGATTGCCCCTGAAATGTTTCAGAACCACCTGCTTTGTCGATTCGTTTCTTTTGTCTCCTTAAAAATGGAGTACACAGATCCTTATAGTTACAGCTTCCTTGATCAATATTAAAGTGAAGGCATCCTTCTTATAAAAAAGTGTCACGAATTAAGGCAAACTCCACCAGGTTGTCCTCAATATATGCAAAAGTTATTTCCAAAGTAATTACTTCCTACATATTGCCAAGAGAACTGTGATCTTTTTGAGAATTTTTATAAAGCTTTAAATCAATCTAAATAGATACAGTTTTACTCAGAGGTTTAAGGTGATAATGCGAAGTCAACACTGTAAACTATAAAAATTCTACGTCTACATCTCTCTAGATGGGGTTAATATCTCTAATAACCCAAAACCACGGCCAAATGGTTTGTTTTGTTTGCTTTATCCCTTGGTGTTACAAGGGGAAACCACTGCTGGAATAACACACTGGGGAGGAAACTGCATTCATCCTTATAGGCCAGGAAAAACACCCACATACCCTAAAATCCTCCTCTCTCCAAAACTTTCCATTTGGTAGGCTACAGTACTTGAAATCTATTTCTTTTTTTTTTTTTTACATATCAACTTCAATGTATATTTTTTGCCTGTGCCTGAGATTGCTATAAGAGGCAGACATTCTACACTTTTGAATTTTCACTTTTTTCCCATAGTGTCATTTTGTTTGTTTTCTTTAAGGCTCCATGGAGGACATTTTCCCCACATCCGAAAACAAGGAAAAACCATGCCTTCCCTGAGGGGCTAGGTTTCTTCCATTTGTACAAACAAGTTAATCATGTATCTTGGAGATGTTTCCCCTGTTTTCACATTAGCTGTGAAAACAAAGAGCAGATTTGAGAGATCCCAGAGCAAATTTTGGTAGCCCACCTGATAATTATTTTCCACACCCCCTATGTTGTATGTACGTCCATGAATTTTTCTTAATGATGGCTTTTTTTTCTACTCAGATTTGTAACTCCCTTGAGAAATTATTGTCTCTCTTGTATCTGTGTTAATTGTGAAGGCTTCATAGGGCCTTTATGGTAAAAAGAGACTCAGATCATAAATGCATTTTGTTTAGAAAATGAACATCATATTTCTTTTGCATATTTTTGTATGATAAAGAAATTGGTAAGGTTGAGCGCAAGTTCTCCAAGACAATGTAGTACTAATTATCATCATATACTATTGGTTATTGACTCAATAGTAGTGCCCTTAAGTGATTAAAGAACTTGTGATCCTTAGAAATGGACAGAAAAAGTAACATGTTATTTTAACAACTCTAGAATGTCCTCTGATAAGAGTTCAAATTTCTCATGTAATTGAAAAAATTTATACTGAATATACAGTTTTAAAAGTCTATAATGAATGTATGAAATACATTAAACTAAAAAAATTAAATTAAAAATCACCTATAATTTAATCTCTCCATAATAATATATATTAATAGTGTGATGTTTCCTTCTATATTTTCTGCCTGCTTACAGTATATGTAAATGTATGTTGTGAGGTTCAAATATTTGAGCAACAGTTTTCATAATATATATGTTAGTGTCTGCTTATTTAAATTCTAGTGCACAGTTCCTGAGTTTTACTTATCTACTTCTTAATATTGCATCTTTCCCTATATTTTAACTTGCAAAACATTGTTTTCAATGGTTGAATAATGGATATAAGGTATAAGGATGTTTGGATATAAGGATATTTTCTTCCTACATATATATTACAACCTTTGGTAATTTACTGTGGTATATGTTATTTATTACTGAGATGATTCAAAGGCTTCTTTGGAATAACAAAATAAATTTCAATGCCAGAATATCTAATGAAAACAGGGACCAGTTACCATGTGATCACTAGGCATAAAGTGAACCCAGTCACAGAAGGAAAACGTTAAACCCATGCACTTACTAATTTCAGTAGCAATGATTGTTATGTTGTGCCAAACACTTAATTCTCTGTCAAGTGGTGTTGCCAATGTTATCTTCCCATCATCAGCATTAATGTTGAATTGTCTCTCCAGGTCAGTGTGCCGGTCGATGGAAAACCTACAAAACAGATATATCTGTAATCTATTTTAATGTTGATATGATCCATACATTCCACAGCAGACCTTCAGTAATCCTTGGAGAGCCATCATTGTGGAGTCAAATGAATTGGGAAACTCAGTGGCATCCTCATTTGTAAAACAAAATGACTCAATGAGGCACAAGAAACTTAATAATTATTGTCCAAGGAGTAATTAGCTACATATGCAACATGGAGGTCATAAACTGACATCAGTTTCAATAGGTAGCATCTTCAAAAATGGATGCGGATGAAGACTTAATTAGACAATCCATCACATTTATTGGACAGCTTAGGATAATTAGTGGTTGCCCCAAAATATCATATAAAACAATGAACTCAAGCCTAAAGCAGGATGGTGCTAGGCAGCATGCTATTTATTGCAGTCCAAAGAAAATGTGTATGTGGGTTAAAATTATATTTGACTAGACAACACGTGTGTGTGCTTGTTTTTGCTGCTGTTGAATTGCTTTCTTTACATTTTAAGTAAAGTATGTATTTAGGCTTTCTGATTGTCTCTGACCATAAACAGCAAAGAGTTGCTGATTCTCTAGTTAACACTTTTTTTAAGTTGAAATAGGTATTTTAACAGATTTACATTACTAGATTCTATGAGATTAAGAATTTTGAATGGACTTGTTAGTAGTTCCCATATTGAAAAAAACTTTCAAAGAAGTCGTTATGATGTTTTGTGTCTAGAGCCAACTGCTTCTCAGGAATACTATGTATCATGATTATATAAACATTATTTTTCCATAGCACTGATCAGTATCCTTTTTATACACCCAGATCTGTGCTTGTGAAACACCAGATACAATAAGGTATATGTCTTCGGAAGCATAAGGCACAATTAGAAAAAAAAATGACTCATAAATAAGCAGTGAAATGAACAGGATGCAATGAAGGCCCAAAGAAAGGTATTGTGGGCTGAATATCTGTGACTCCATGAAGTTCATATGTTAAAATTCTAACTCCTAATGTGAGAATATTTTGTAATGAGACCTTTGGGAGATAATTAGAAGGAGATCAAATCATGGGTATGGGGCCCTCATCTTGGGATTAATTTTTTTTAAGGAAGAAAAAGGGGAGACACAGGCTCTCTTTCTGCTCAAGGCCAATGAGATTACAACATGAAGATACCATTCACTGCAAACCAGGAAGCAAGTCCTCACCAGATACCGAATGTGCTGGTGCCCTGATCTTGGACTTCCAGCCTCCAGGACTGGGAAAATAAATTTCTGTTGATGAAGCCACCCAGTCTGTTGTGTTCCACACCCACAGGAGCCCAAACAAAGACAAAGGTCACATAAAACTCCATTCTGGGAGGAAGAGCTACAGAAAACCTTTCTAGATGAGGGGGCCACCTAGGAAATGCACATGAACTGTCTCTGTGCATTCATACGTATTGACCCCAAATAGGAAACATGGTTCCTGGTTATTGATTCTGAGCATATTTTCTTTTGTCTGTAAAAGAAAGTATTTTTTATGAACATGAATTATATAATCAGGTTTAGACTATGTAATAAGAAATAAGGAAAAAATAAATTTCTTATAATTTTCTGCCTGTAGATTTGTATTGTTACTATTTTAGCAAAATTCTTTGCAAATAGTATATATTTATGTACTAACATATTATGCACCTTATTTATGTGCATCTACTTATTTTTTATCTATATCTACTTGTTAAGCTGGATAGATTAACAGTTAGCTGGAAGAATGAATAGCTAGCTAGCTAGCTAGCTAGATGATAGATAGGTAGAAATATGAATAATTTCTTCTACAATTTAGCTATTTCTTTTTGTTAGAAATAATATTCATATCTTTTATATCAGATGCAGATACCACAGGGAAAAAAAAAGGCATCTCTATTATATCTTCCCCAACAAAGACAAGCATCATTAAACAGTTTGGAATAATATTAAAAAGTATTTAAATGCATTGACAATAGTTTAATGTTAAATTTCTTCTTAAAAAACTTATATTATGAAATTATAACTCCTGATTTAGTAAAGACTTAGCTACAAAGAAAACTATGCTGCCTTGCGTCTATATACCAGGCATTTACAAGCAGACCCACACCCACTTCCGGGATGATTAGAGAAATTCAGAAAGGATTTAAGAACCCAGAGGCATATAGAGGTTAATGGTGCTCTCAATGAGATACTGTGCATGAGAAAGTGCTCTTTGGGAAGCATTTGAATCTGTTGTATTATGGAAAGAAGACCAACAGCCATTTTCCTGGGCAGCAACAATTGTTGATGGACCAATGAGATTCCAAGTTTAACCGTAAAATAACTCAATAGACATGCAGTTAGCTCCAGATAGCCTGTACACTCTGACTCTTAAAAGAGCTAAGAAATGTCCTGGGGATTAATGATCACTTTCTGCATCACATTCATAAACAAACTTTGCAGGCGTTGCTGGGTCATAGTCATTTTATTATCTCACTGATGATATCTAACACATTCACACATCAACCAATTCCTCAGAGGCCACAGTGAATGAAGAACAGCCTAAGCACTGACACCCACGAATCCCAAATCCCACACTCCTTTGCTATTTGATTGCTGTCCAGTAATTGCCTAGAACTTCTGACCTAGTGGAAGACTGGGATCAATGACTGTGTTTTAGAAGTTGGTATTAAAAAAAAAAAAGTTGTTTAATTTCCTATTCAAATCTGTATAATGCAGATTTCAGATGTGTAATAAAGTTTATCTCTATGACTTATATATTAATGTTTCTGGGATTATTAATAAATTCATTATGCCTCAGTGTTTCCATTGCACAAATATGAAGTGCTCACACCCCAGGGGTGGTCGTGAAGACTCAAAGTGCATAAAGCAGTGTCATGTCCCATTTCCTGAAACTTCAATAAACTTTCTTACTGGGAAGGTAGCGGAGAAGGCCCCCTTTCTTAACAGTTTATTAATAGCATAAAACTTTAAAAAAACATATGAGTGTTATTTAACACCCATAACTCTAACAGAGGCAAAGATATTTTTCTCATTTTTAAAGTTCATGACAGACTTTAAGGGGTGACTCATAAGAATTTATAAAATCAGCTATAAATACAGCCCTTTAGTAAGATCAGAGGTAAGAGTGTCATAATATTACACGATTACACAATAGAAGAAACTTGATGGGGAACAGATGACTTTGTTTAAAATTCAGCTTTAAATGTTCCTCAACTATTTTGAGAAGCTCCTTGCTGCCTCTGCAGACATTGCACACATTTTATTGCCCAGTTATGACAAAGGTTCCCAAGAATTGTGAAACAGCCCCCAAATCTTGACTCAACATAGTCAACAAGCATACATTAAACACCCAATGTGTACCTAGCCCAAAGCTAGAGGCCTTTTCTTTCTTCCATCCTTTCCCACCCCCCTTTTTCTTATAGAATGAGTAAAAGAAAAACCATTAACTAGGTGTGACTTAGTCATACTATTCATCTCTCTGTGCCTTTGTTACCTAATCTGTAGAATGAAATTATAATATGTTTTATGAGGTTTCAATGAGGTACTGCATAGAAAGCACTTATTACAGTGTCTGACACATAATAAGTGCTCAATAAATATGCACTTAAAATAATTAATGTGATTATTACTTATCAGAAAACAATACATTTCTACTGATGGCCCCCAGGCCCCTTCTCAGGTGGTAAGCTTCTATTCCCTGCTTCTCAGTATCCAAACTAGTTCATCTGGAGTCTCATAGGAGTGGAAGAAAACACATAGAGATGTCAGTTTAAGTGATAAAATAAAGCCGAGGAGAAGGTGCAAGTGGAGAGGCTGATGCCTGCACTTCTGGTACCATTGTAGGTGCTAATTTTTCCATCAACTTTTCTGACCCAAATCTCTGTCCGGGGAATTGACCATGGCAGGGTCAAAGGTTTATGGAACTATTGGATTTGCATTCATATAGAGCTTTTTAAATTGTAGTTAAAATTAATTTAATCACACTTTACATATTTTTTTTAATTAATCACAGACTGTTAACATTCAAAAACAAAAACCTGAAGCATGCCATTTTTATGAATGTTCTCAGAAGATGCTTGCTGCATTACACCCCTCCACCTGATGCAAACACACACCAATGCATCATAGCCATGCCCCTCTAGCTCTAGTTGCAAAGATTCTGGTCGTCTAAGCTGCCACCACCCACACTATTATCTCAGCTTCTCTCCTCTCCTAGTGATTCCACTCTGTGACACAGTTACATGATCAGCTAGAGAGGCATTACTTAATTTTCAGACTCTGATAGAGACAGGCGCTTCCTCTAAGCCAGTTCACAGAAAGGAATCTCAAAGAAAACCAGAGGGCATTAAAACTAATAATCCTGGAGTGACAACTTAAGTTTAAGAACTCATTATACCATGTACGGTACGTT
>PVKE010029402.1:0-12554 GCA_004027555.1 Craseonycteris thonglongyai | reverse complement strand
TTGTTCTATTCCTTACCTCCCAGTGGGTAGAATACAGTAAACTAAATTACTATTTCTAATCATTGTTTTTATTTCATATAAGTGCCTTTAAAAATACAAACAACATTGTTCTAAATAAATGTCACTTCATTCAGTTACTCATTAAAGGAAATGAATGGTCTGTTTGGTCTGAAAAGAGTGAGGCAGGGACCACAACGCTAATTCAACTGATTTGTAGTATATATTGAAATTTTATTATGTGATAGGTACTAAGTAGGTGGTGTGAGAAATACAAATAATAGTGTCTGCTTTTATGGACCTTATATTTATTATATGTATAAATCTTATTTTCATTTTTCTCTGAATTTACTAAGTACAAATTCCCTTTGCTATACTTACACTTGTTTTGCAATTAACTTTAGCTAAATAAATAAATAAATCACAAACACATTTAAAACATATATCTTTGCAAAGGGACCTATACAAATTATTGTTGATATGAGATACAAAAATCAAAACCCAAAGCAAAACAAGCGACCATCAAGAAAACAAATTTCAAGTGCCTTGGAAGGAAAGGGCTATGGATACACTGCAAAGCAATATTTCATCAACCAATTCTCTAGATGGATGAATGTAAGAATTACCAGGGAACAATAAGTTGGGTCATTGCAAAGAGTAGTCTCTCAGGCCACTAAGGCTTATTTAGAAAATGAAGTCGCCGTGCACAAACTGCCAGACAGTCTAAAATCCAAAACGCTTCCCCACCCCACTCACCAGATATGGCAAATTGTGAACTGTTCCAGAAAAAACAAGTAGCTCTTCGAATTATAACCACTGAAGGAAATTGGAGCTATTTAGAAAAAGTTCATTGCACCCATAAGTATACAAAGATTCTTAGTAGGGTGAAAATGAGGGTTCCGGAATGAATGGTTCTCAATGGCCTAACATTTTGCATCAAATTTCTACCAAAAGAGAATTTCAAACCTTGTATGAGTAACTGCTCAAAGCCTCCTAACTGTTACTGTCAGGGAGGTTCTCAAACTTTTGCATTTATTGCACATTTTCCTAATATGCCAACTTTTATAATGTAAGTATGGTGTGACTTGATCAACTAACTTTGGATAATAATTATTAATATCTACCATAAAGAATGAGATCACAAAACTTTTTCTATTCTAGGGTTTATGAGAAGACATGCAAACTCATGCAAAGAATGGACTTAGGCAAAACAAAAATGATGGAATCAAACACTGGATCTCTCAGTGAGATTTATATTTCTAACAAAAAATTTATAACTTGTAACAATTAAAAATAAAATGATCATTGAAACTTCCTGTGAATCATTGACTAGCCGAGATAAGAAAGTGGTGTTTTTCTCTATCATTAAGAAAGGAACACTGAAAATTTTAAGTCCTCTTTCATTTTGTGTGACATGCACCAGGATAAGCACAAATAATATATAAAATATTTCTGGAAATACCAACATAAAGTGTACATCAATTTGCTAAAGAGGGCTTCCCTGATCATCTGAATTATAATAGCTGATATTTATCAAGAATTTACTAACTTTTTTCTCACTCACTACTTTATGAAATTGACATGCCTATACATATTTTTTTCATCTTTAAATGACTCTATGAAGCAAATACTATGTTATTGACATTTTATAGATGAGAAAATGAAATACAAGGGAATCATACAATTTGTCCTTTATCACAAAGTTTAAAAATGGGAAAACCTGAACCTAAACAAACTTCAGAGGGTAGGCTCTTAATCACTACATAGTATTGTTTTTGTAAACTCACTTAGGTGTCCTCATCTATTCATAGAATCCTCCTCTGATCATTTATAAAAATCAGCACAATTTATACATTTAGCGGTTCTTTCATTGATTTAGTATCTCTTTCCCAGTGGTCTGTAATTATTGGTAGACTGGGCCATACCCATTAAATGCAGTTTCTGGAACTGAGAAAATTATCATCAAGGTATATTGATTACATGAATAAATGAATGGAGAAACAAAGGGATGGATGAATGAGTGTAAGAAAAAATCATTTAAAATTCTTTTGCCTGATATTATCACCATTTTTCTTTCTTTTTTTTTCTTTATTTGAATTAACTTTATTGGGGTGACATTGGTTAGTAAAATCATGTAGGTTTTAAGTGTACAATTATTCTACAATACATCATCTATATATTGCATTGTGTGCTCACCACCCAGAGTCAATTCTTCCATCATCATATATTTGACCCCTTTCCCCCTTCTACCACCCTTATTCTCCCTTACCCTCTGGTAACCACTAAACTGTGGTCTGTGTCTATGAGCTTTTGTTTGTCTTGTTCCTTTGTTGCTTTTATATCCCACATATGAGTAATGCCATATGATTCTTGACTTTTTCTGTTTGACATATTTCACTTAGCATGATGATCTCAAGATCCATCCATGTTGTTGCAAATGACAGTATTTCATCATTTCTTTTGATGAAGTAGTATTCCATTGTATATATGTAGGACATCTTCTTTATCCAGTAATCTATCAAAGGACACTTTAATTGTTTTCATGTCTTGGCCACCATGAATAAAGATGCAATAAACATAGGGGTGGTACATATATCTACCTTTATGAAAAAAAATGTTTAGGTTTTTTGAGTGGATACCAAGAAGAGGGATTGCTGAGTCATATGGTAATTCTATTCTTCATTTTTTGAGGAATCTACACACTGTTCTAGATATTTGCTATAGTAATTTACATTCCTACCTGCAGTATATGAGGGTTCCTACTTCGCAGTCTCTCCAACACTTGATATCATTTGTCTTGTTGATAACAGCCACTCTAACAGATGTGAGGTGATATCTCATTGTGGTTCTGAATTGAATTTCCCTAATAACTAATAAAGTTGAGCATTTTTGCTCCTTATCCATTCACCATTTGTATGTCTTCATGAGAGAAATATTTATTCAGGTCCCAACCATTTTTAAATTGGATAGTTAAGTTTTTTAGTTCTTGAGAAGTATGAGCTCTTCCTTCCTTTCTTTTTCTTTTTCTTTCTAAGATTTATTGTATTGTTTTTGACATAGACAGACAGAGAGAAGTGGGAGGGCTCAGAGGAGTCTCCATAGTTGCACACCATCATTTTTCAACATGGTTTTATTCCACACAGATGAGCAGAGGCTGCACAGGGTGGGAACTTGGCTGGGAGCCTAGGGCATGGAAGGCATGCCTCTGCAAGCTGGGGGCTGAAATGGGGGGGCAAGAACCAAACTGGGGGGCCTCCCACATAGGAAGCACACCTCAGTTCAGCATATGTGTCCACAGGGCCAAGATTCTATCCCAGGTTCCCAGGGCTACAAAGTGGTTGCTCAACCCGATGAGCCATCCCGCTTCTCTGTATGAGTTCTCTATGAGGTCTGCATGGGGAAAACATCCAGCCATTGTCAATATAATGAGAAATGTAACATCAATATAACCTGGCAGCCAAGGAGAGTGAACTGGAATGTGCATACATGAACAATGACAACTTCACTATACTAGTTAGTCAGTGATGGTGCTTGACAATGTTGAGTGAAAATATACCGGTATACTGGGTAGCTGTCTCATTTGAAATGACTGAGACAGCAGAGCAAGAAATTTGCATCAAATTTTGTGTTAAGCTTGAGCATTCCTCCATGGACACTATTTGGATGATTCATAAGGCCTTTGGGATGATGCAATGAGTGCTGTGCAGATATCAGTGTGGCACAAACACCTCAAATATGTTCGAGAATCTGTTGAAAGTGATCCATTTTCTGGAAGACCTGCAGCAAACAGAACATCTGAGAATGTGGACTGCATACAGGCTGCAATCAAAAAAGATCAGTGATTGAACATGTGAGAACTAGAAGCTGATCTAGGGATCTCAAAAACTACGTTGTCTGAGATTTTGACACAGAATGTTGGCATGGAACATTTCATGGCAAAATCTGTTCCAAAGCTTCTACTAACAGAGCAGAGGGCACATTTTATTGCAATGGCTAACCACTTGTGGAAGACAAGCTGGGAGAGGAGTGAAGTCTCAAGGTGCTAATTTGAAAGGGAATAGAGGTGTCATTGTCCTGTGTACAATATTGCTTGTATCTTGTATCTTCTTCAATAAATTCTTTTATTTTTCACATTATATGGCTGGGTACTTTCTAGACAGACCTTGCAAATATTTTATATATTAGCCTGTCACAGTAGGTGTTGCTTGCCAATAGTATTTTTCCCATTGGGTTGCTTGTTTCTTTGTTTTGTTGATGATTTCTTTTGCTATGCAGAAGCTTTTTCGTTTGATATAATCCCAGTCACTTGTTTTTTTTCTTTCATTCCCCTTGTCTTTAAGGTCAAATACATAAATTCCTCCCTGAACCCAAGGTCCATAAGTTTAGAACCTGTTTTCTTCTATGCAATTTATTGTTTCAGGTCCTATGTTTAGGTATTTGATCCATTTTGAGTTAATTTTAGTATATATTTACAGATAGCAGTCTAGATTTATTATTTTGCATATGGCTTTGCAATTTTTTTCCAGTGTTATTTATTGAAGAGGTTTTCTTTATTTTTGTTTTTTGGCTCCTTTTTCAAAATTTATCTATATATCTATCTATATGTATATCTGTATCTATCTATTTATCTATCTAGCATGTATGTATCTCTTTATCTATAGGTTTATTTCTGGATTTTCAATTCTATTCCACTGGTATCTGTGTCCATTTTTCTGCCAATACCATGCTGTTTTGATAATTATTGTTTTGTAGTATAAATTGAAGTCAGGGAGTGCAATACCTCCAGCCTTGTTCATCTTTCATAGGATTGCTTCAGCTATTTGGAGTCTTTTGTGATTCCATACAAATATGATAATTTGTTTTTGCTTTTGTTCTTTTCTTTTTTTCAAGTCAAAACAATTGCAAGCAAAACTTGCATTTGATACTAAGTTAACATAGAATTTAGGGTCACCTGATGATGATTTTGGGGGCACATTTAGAGGGCTCTCATGGCAGCAGTCAATTGCTCTTTAAATACAAATGACTGCCTGTTTAATTATCACAGGTTAAATTCTTATATGCTCCATTTAGTGCATACTGATTCTATGACTGTTCGACCTGAATTACCCATAATGTTACTTCTTACTCCTGGCAGGTGATATCCTGAATTAGGTTCACAATGATTCAGTTCTTAAGTCTATATGAGAAACACTATCATAATAATATTTGTTTCAGGGAATTCTAGGATAGCTCAACAGGTTGATCACTCGTCTTGCAGCCCCCAAGTATGGGGATCAAATCCTGGACTCAGCCTGTGCAAACCCACACACTGAATTGAGGCATGCAACTGGTAACTGCCAGGATGGTGGTGAAGGTTCTCACCTACCATGAGGGAGGCTCCCAAGTCAGCTCCACTGTGTGTGTCCCCATATTCAACTGTTAAAAAACAAAAAAAATAAACAAAAACGAATGACATACAACTGTGCTCTAAGCCCCACCACCCTTCTCTCTGTCTCTCTCTCTCTCACCTTCTCGCAAACAATAAAATAAATATTTTTTAAAATTCTTTGTTTCTGTTTGGTAAAAAATGTATTTTACAAATTCATCAAAGCTATAAGGAGAACTGATGGTGGTGTTTAAAACAGCAAAACATTAGTAGAAGTATAAGAAAGTAAAAATTAGAAATATATGTGAAAAAAGGCAAGACCTTGGAGATATCAACAGAGAAATTTGCCTCACATCCAATTAAGCTAATGAGTGGTATTTTTCTCATTGTTCCCAATTCCCCAACCCCTCATTTTCATGATTAATTTTAAATTTGAGGGTATCCTTTGTCTTTTATTAGACACCTTAATGTTAATAGAAGGAACTATCTTCTACATAAGTGCAGAGGCTTAAATGCCAGGAGAGTGGTCAGGTTCATTGGAAGTATATACAATATATATCTCAGGGCCTGTACATAAGGAAAAAGTGTTTTGTGTGAAGAATATGAATGTCTGAGCAGCAGTTAGGAAGAATGTTTATAAGGACAGGGAATTTGGGTGCTGTGATGGGGCTGTGTGGTTAAGAGAAAAAAGAAGTTATTCTAGGTGCTCCTCAGAATGAAAAAGACTTGAGGAGATGAAGATATGCCCTAAATAAATTTTAGAAACCTTTCTGTATAATTTGTCTGTATCCAACTCTTAAGAAAATCTTTAATAGTATCTAAATTATTCTCTGTGGACTCTGAATTCAGGTTGTTCTTTTTTCTGACTGCAGAGTTAGGGCTATAAAAGAGGTGGGGAATACTATGTGATCTACACATGGTTTGTTTCTTGGTACTTTTTACGGAGCAGGTGCTTTAATATTGTATTTTGTACTGGACAAATTCCTTGAAAGTAAAGAGGAGTAAGAATGCAGGGCTGAATATGAAATAAGAAGGTCTTACTTTCTTTAGCATAAACAGACATACCCATATAAAGATGACTTATTTGTGTTTTTTATTTAGATAATCTCACAAAACAGTTACATTGCTTTTCAGACACTAATGCTTAGCACATAGATGTTTAATAAATATACAAAATGAAATATAATCATTAACAAGTAGGATATATTTTATTGTAAACACAAAAGATTTATAAAAGCAGAAAAGTAAGAACTCTGTGTCATCATCTATCAGTAACAAAACAGAATTAAAGAAGTTGAGGCAAATTACTCTTGTAGGGATAAAATTCAAATCTACATCGCCTAGGTGATCCACACCCATAATATGAGCTTGCCTTTCACCCTATGATGCAGTAGCTGATGTAACAAAATTGATATATAATATTGATGTGCTGTGTTGTTTTCTAGCATGAATTAATAGTCTTACAGATTTGTCCTTTCATTTTGTAGAGAAAAAAGTAGGGTTAACCAGGCTATGATAATCATAAGAAAGATGTGGTGGAGTTCCTATAAACTCTGAATGTGAGACCAGACTTGCCTTTTAAAGACTTGCAACCTGTTGCAAAGTTCTACAATACGTAGGTTTGTCAAATGGAAGTTAAATGAATGGCTGTCAAAGCCTCCCATCTCCTTGCAAATCACCAAGGCCTGTCTTAGCTGAAAAATGACCCAAACCTATTTGTTAGTCAATATATTGAATTATTGCTTTCTTGTTTTTGGAAATTGCTTTGGATCATTTAATTATCATATAAATCAAAGGTTAGCAAGTTATGACCCAGGACTTAATATCATTTACTTGTGCTTTAAAAAAATGTGTTTGTGAAACCATTAAGATAGTAAACTACTCAGAAGTGGAGACTCTAATATTCAATTTGTTTCTGCTAACATTAATGGAGTGTTACGAATATTAAAGGATTCCCCAATTATGTGTGTCTGTATCCCAAAATTTAAATTAAAATATTTTCCTAGGTTAGGAACTTAACTTGCTGAGCAGAGAAACAGACTCTTCCCTCAACATCTCTTAGATTTAGAAATAGCCATTTCTGTGCAGTTGTTCTGAAAGTTCAGAAATAGAGATCCTAAAATCCAGCATCATTAAAACCAATATCATACTTTACTGTCATATTTCATGTTTATTATTTTCATTTATGCCATTCATTTACTCAACATATTCTCAAGGTCCTACTAAGTATCAGACCTTGTGTTAATTGCACTGAAGACAATAGTTAATAAAGTCTTTTCCCATAGCAAGTGGGAAGTCTGATGGAGAAGAGAAGATTGCTATTGGGTACTATTTAAATCAAAGAGGATAATGAAGTGATGAGCATTGCCTCAGGGAACAGAGATAACATTTAAGTTGTTTTTGAGCTAAGTAGAAATTTTCCAAAGAAACAAAGAAAGGCATTATCACGAAAGGAAAAAGAATGTGAGATTGTTCCAAGGCATCAAAATAGCATAGAATTCTTGAGGGTGTGGGTTACTTCTAACTCCTTAATAGCATCAAGCAAGCAGGTTTTACTTAAAGATTATTTGTAAAATCCTCAGAAATGCTGGGCCCAAGGGTGAATATTTGAAATGATAAGACAACGATTCAATACTCAGAGAATAATATAGCTGTACAGATAGGAAATATATAAAAATAGTGACTTGAAATTAGACTTAATGAAATTTAAAGGAGCAAGAGGGAGCAAAAGGGAGAGAGAGAGAAAGAAAATGCCTGGAGGGTGGATGTGGGGTTTAGGCAAGTAATAGTGTGGTAGCATGTCAGTCAAGTACATCTAAGCTGGGCTTCCATGTTGCACAGTTATACAGCACAAACCGAAATTTTGTGCTATGGAAAACTGTTTTCATAATCTCAAATGTGAATACATCATTCATACTTTACCTCATAGATTTGTTCAACTCAGCAGCAGCATTGCATAACCCACCCCAAATATCCCCTGAAAGTCTAGCCACTGGATTTGCAATTTAGAGCATCTAAAGCTTCTATAGTCCTAAGGAGCCAATTCCTTTTTTGATTTTGGGATCAGGCCACCTTAACACTGAATCTCAAGGGTCCCGAAGGTCACTAGCTTTCTGTGCCTTTTTCTTGCTGATCCAGCACTTACAATTTTCATTTCCATTTTGAAACCAATAAATCAGCATATCTTGCCAGAGGAGTTTTAACCTCTTAAGATGCAATCAAATTGCTCAGTCAGAATGACTCCAGAAAATTGATCTGCACATTGCTAAGAATGAAGAGCTTTCATGTTTCCAAGGAATACATATCACTGATTTATAGGATAATGCTAGCTGGATCCTACAAGATTGAGAAAAGCTGTTGTAATTAGAGAGATATGAGATTTTCTACACCAAACAGAACAGAAAGTTGTCCTTCAGTGATATTGTCCAATTGTGCATAGTTAGATAACCACAGAACAATGTATTTGCTAATACATTGCTTTGTAAGTATGGGCATGCTAGTTAATTGTCTTTGATCAATGTTAAAAAACATAACATTTATTTTAATTTCTTAAGTGCCTCTCTTGATGTTTTATGTAATATACCAAATGCTTTAAAATTGTGGGTTTGTTTTTGTTTTGTTTTGTTTTGTTGCCACATAATTTTAATTTTTTTATTCTGACTTTTCTGATTTTACCCAACAAATTATCAATAAATAATTTTCACCAAAATTAGGTCTTTGAATAAAACAATTTATATTCTAATATGTTAATTTTCTCATTCAGTGTATGTTTCAAAGTAGTAGCAGTAGTAGTGAATTGCTTCTCAATTTTCTTCACGCCAATCCTGTCCTATTTCTCTGGTCCGGGATGGCTCAGTCTCACAAGAAAATCCTAAAAAGATCACTCATGTCTCTGCTTGAACAGAGGGAGCTGAAAAATGACCATCTCCCTTGAGACCTTACTTCCTCCTTTAATGAATTAGTATCTATCTAATTAATTTAATCAAACTATCACAAAAATTAGCAAGGTTACATGTCCCAAGAGTACTGTGTTATTTAGAGAATGGTATTATGTGTGAAGAAAAAACAACATGATTTATCCGGCATTATTCCCTAGGTCCTTCAACTAGGTGACTGTTTTTCAGCTTCAGTGCTCAGGATCAAGACAGTATAATGTCAGTGTAGAACTCAGATAAAAGAAGAACAAATGAACTGACAACCACAAAAATCACTAAATAATATTTACCACTTCTGAACATGAGAAATCAGTATGATATTGGGAATCTTAGAATAGCATCTTTTTTTTTTTTTTCCTTGCACTACTTTCTCTCCTCCTCAACTGCTAGATGTTATATAAAATGTAATATGTCCTTTTTTTAAACTTTATTAAATTTATTGGGATGACATTGATTAGTAAGATTATGTTTCAAGTGCATAATTCTATAATGCACCATCTGTATATGGCATTGTATGTTCATCACCCAAAGTCAAATCTCTTTCTATCACCATATATGAGACCCTCTTTACCTTCTTCTACCACCCTCATTCTCTCTTCTGCTCTGGTAACCACCATACTGTTACCTGTATCTATGATTTTGTTTCATTGTTTGTGTTTATTTTGTTTGCTCATCTGTTGCTTTAGTTTTTTGGGTTTGTTTTTTTTTTAAAGATTTATTTTTATTGTTTTTGACAGAGAGAGAGAGAAATACAGAGACAGAAAGAAGGGAGAGGGCCCAGAACAGTCTCCATAGTTGCATGTCTTTGGTTTTTCCACTTAATTTCATTCCACAGGTGGGTGGGGCTGCACAGGGCAGGAACTTGGCTGGGGTCTCACCCCAGTGAGAACCAAACTGGGGGCACTCCCCAGTTCAGCATATGGGTCTTCACAGGCCAGGGCCAGGATTCAATCCTCAGTCCCCGGGCTGCAAAGTGAGCACTTAACCCACGGAGCCATCCTGGCTTCCCCTGCTTTCAGTTTTATGGCCCACGTAATCTATGGGTGAAATTACATGGTTCTTGCCTCTTCTGTCTGACTTATTTTGCTTAGCATGATAATCTCAAGATCCATTCATGTTTTGCTAACCTAGAAAAAGATGTTAGGATTGTTTCTGTCTTCCTAGAAAAAAATTGCAAACCTCCCCCCATTGTAAGTGAGATAATCATGTAAATGTAACGAAACACTCTTTGCCTCTAAAGTTTTATAATGTTATGAACAGAAAATAATAATAGTATTTTTGTTATTGTTGTTATCCCCAACTGATGTTCTGTTTAAAGTCAATGATTGCTAAAGTATGAAAGGGCAAATGAAATAGAAAAATAAAAGGAGCCATTAAAGACGGTTGTAAGCAAGTCTAGTAAAATAGCTGTCATTCATGAAACTGTAGTATAATGCATTATTTCAAAGTTTTCCTCAGAATGCTTAAGGGTGAACTGCAGGCCAGTTGGACAGGAAAGGCCAAGCTGCACTGGGCATTTTGAATGAAAAGTATTCCAAGCTTCCTTATCTCCATTATTTTCCCATGTGCTTTCTGTAGTCCACAGGAGAAAGATAGAATAGATATCACCCCCAGGCCTTTGCCCCAGTTCTTGATTGAAAGGCTTCAGGAGCATGCTGTGCCTTACAGTCCGGTTTGTCATTATGGTGTGGGCTTTTTATGAAAGGACACATGAAAGAGTCTGAAGAATAGACGTCTCATATCACGTTACCCAGAAGTTGTTTTAATCCCATCAGAAACGACAAAAATTTCTTCTCGGTGCCTCAAGAATTACAGAAGTTGAATCCACTATTAGGGGAACTTTATTCTTACTCACATTTATGGAATTCTAAAAGTAAAGAGCCTATGTACAGTCAGAGAAATATCAGCATTGGGGAGGGAAGGGCAGTTCTAACTGGTTCCTGAGTCTACTGTTAAATATTCTGGTATTTTAATAAGCCAGTTGTTAAACCATTGGTAGTTTTAAATTGGGCTTGACAATGGAAATTGATAAATACTACGTTTCCCATCCCCCATTTTACCACCATCCCAGCATGTTAGGAGAAGTCACTAAAATAATTGTGACATCCATGTGGACCCTATGTACTTTAGTAAAGACACTTGAGTAAAAGAGTGTCTTTACTAAAGTGAAGTGTGGACATTTCTGTTAGTCTTGGGATGATCATCACAGGAGCTTTCGGAAAAACAGTAATTAGCAGGATAACTACTAAATTTTAAAAAGCAATATTTTATAAAGTTTTTGTGTCAGGTATTAATAATATTTAATATGTCTTGTATTTATACAAGTTCTTTGTACATATAATATTTTACTCTAAATAATTAGCTAACAACCTTCATATAAGCATACAGTTGTACAATGTCATTATCATCAACTCCACAAGAAGCAAACTGTGGCTCACAGAAGAAAAATGATTTGCTCAGTCACATAATAACAACCTGAACAAGAACTCAAAACACTGCCCTCATTCCCACTCTTTGATTCCTAAATGTTTAGAGCTAAGAACTGTGAACTCTAAATGGAAAGTAGTCTCATGTGACCAAGAAATGTTACCACCCCCTCAAAAAGTGATTACTGAGGAAAAGTATCTTTGTTGTCTTGGTTTGAGTTCACTTGAAAGCACAGCCTGAGGTAGGAATTTGGATGCAGGTATTTTTTTCAGGAGGTGATTGCAAGGAAGTAAAGTACAAGGCATGGGGAGAATAAGGCCAGGAAGAAGAGAAGGATGATAAAGGAGCAGTCGCTGAGCTTGTCTTCAATGAGGCCAACTGGTGCTCAACTCCACTTGGAATCATCTGGTAAGTCTTAGTACATGTATGCAGACTTTTAGCCTGAAAGATTGGAAACTTGGCTTTCACCCACCAACCATGGATTCCTACTGTTTCGATCTCCACACCTTTCCCCAGCATGAGCACTCCCCCAGCTCCTTTGTGCCATAAGAGCATGCAGGCCAAGACATGCTTGTCTCTGCTGCTTTGAGAGAGGCCTGAGGGGAAGCCAGGATGGCTCAGCAGGTTAAGTGCATGCTTTGCAGCCCCAGGGACCGAGGATGGAATCTCAGCTCTGGCCTGTGCAGACCCATATGCTGAACTAGGGAGTGCCTCCAGTTCGGTCCTCACCGAGGTGAGACCATGGCCCAGTTCCTGCCCTGTGCAGCCCTGCACCCACCTGTGGAATGAAACTATGTGGAAAAACCAATGATGTGCAACTATGGAGACTG
>PVKE010029401.1:0-20282 GCA_004027555.1 Craseonycteris thonglongyai | reverse complement strand
TTGATCCTTTATCAAAAATAATCTGTCCATAAATTTGTGGGTTTATTTCTGGGTTTTCAATTCTATTCCATTGGTCCATGTGCCTGTTTTTCTGCCAGTACCAAGCTGTTTTGATTACTGAGGCTTTGTAGTACAGATAAAAGTCAGGCAGTGAGATGCCCCCAGCTTTATCCTTCTTTCTTAGGATAGCTTTGGCGGTGACCCCCTTTTTGAATACCAAATCCCGCATGCCCTAACAAGACCCCCACCCCAAACTCATCAAGTCCCAACAGTGAGTTGGAAGTCCACAATCTCATGGTCAACATCAGGCCCAGATGCCGAGTCGGCTCTGTGGACGCTTCTCTCTGGGATCCAGGGAGTTGTGGATTAAAAAGACATTCGATGTGCCTTCCACATACCTACACACAACAGTGAGCAGGGAAGGAGATAACGGACATTCTGAAGGGAGGGGACAGGAGGCCCTCAGAGGTCACTGGTCCCTAGTGATTCTGAAATCCAGCTGCTCACGTGGCGTTCCATGTTGGGTGGCAAGGAATCATCCTTGATTAGGGCCAATTTTACTGCCCAGAAGTTCTGTGACTCATGGTTTCCCACGGTTTTGGGGTTCTCCCTCTGGGATTCTTTCTTCTGAACCATCTCTTACTTCCCATAAGAAACTGGCCATGATTTTACCTGGACAGTTTTCTCAGTCTTTTTCGGCCCCCTTTTATCCCAAACTTGTACAACACCTTTAACAACTCTGTGCTTCCTACAAACCTGAGTGTGCTTCCCCCCAACCCCCACCCCCATGTCCCAAAGCCATGGGCACGATTCTTTCTGAGTGAACTCTTCCCACTTCGGGCCAAGAATACAGCTCCGGTGAAACAATCCTGTTAAGTGCCTTAGAAGAGCTTTCTCCTCGTGACAGAACCTCCTAGGCTGGTGTTTCCTGGAATCTTAACAAAGGATCTTCCGGCCACATCCGTGATTTGCTCTTTACCCCGAGGCCATTTCTTATTTTGAGAGTCTTTGCCAGCTGGAGACCCTGGAAACTGAAACAGTTTTATTTTTCAGCCTCGTAAGTCTGGATGGGAAACTGCCTACTGAGTAGTTCTCTCTTTAGCTCATCTTTATCTTCCCATATCTTATCATATGCAGCCAGTTGGCACTTTCAATATTCTGCTTAGAAAGTTCATCTGCGTGCATTGGTTAATTTGGTACATAGTTTATTTTCCAAGTTAATGCGAACAGTAGTTTTGCCACTTGTTCCATCCCTGAAAAGCGTGGGCTGTCATCTTGTCAGTCTCTAGATCAGGGGTTTTGGGGTTTTTTTTTTTTGGTCACTGTATTTCCAGCCTGCACTCAATCTCCTCACTGTCCTGTGGTCTCAGTCACTGTCCATATAACAAACCAGACCATGTTTCTGTTTTAGTTGCCAATTGCCATAAAACAAAGCACCCTAAAGTGATGTAGTCATGCAAAGCACTATACATATTTGAGAAATATTTTCATTATTCTTGAAGAAGACATTTGCTCTGATGATAAAAACAAATAACTGATCTGCTGTTCTGTGAAGGGGAGACAAGAGAGTCTATACCAAACTATGAACATTGTTCACTGATTTCTGGAAATGTGATCCCTGCAATTCCAGTGAGAGGCTTCCATTGTTGTTCACCCCAACCAAAGGCACACTAGACCAGGCCTGCGAGCGAGGCTTTGCATTTTAAGATGTGTTGTTAATTAGGGAGCTGGTAGAAGATTCGTTCACGTGGCACTTGGGGAAGGTGGGTTGGTTTGCCTTCACTCTTCTCGGTGGATGTCAGCAACAGATTCTTAGCAGCTGGTTCCCTTTGTCATCTCTGACACCAGTGTGTGGCCTTGGGCAAGCCAGCTCCTTGCTCTGGTCTGGGTCCCCGTGTGTGATGTGTCAAGGTTAGGCCACCTGCTCCTCCTCATCTCCCCTAACCTTGACAGTCAGCGACAGGAAAGTGTGAACTTTTGAACAAATAGTCTCCATCTAAAAAGAAGACAGTGTCAGTATTTGGGAAACGGCTTGCAAGACAATTTTCATAAAATCTCTTGGGTTTTTTCAGGTGAAATGCCACAGTAATCCTAAGCTTTTATTTACTAATAAGCTTTCTCCTAAGCCAAATATATGTTGATCATCCCTCAGAGATGAATGGGATTCAGGTGACTAATCCAGCTTCTTTGTAATTGCATGAAAGAGAGAGTGTGGACTTCGCTGGGCAAGAGCTGAAGGCACCGTTCTTGTAATAAGCATGTGTGCGGTGTGTGCAAGACTCCCTGTCTGGGTGTGTGGATCTATACTTATTTACCACTTTGATCTTGTTCTCACAAAAGTTGTATACAAACAGGCTAGAGAGCATTTGTGAAAACGGTCTGCAGGAATTAATTGAAAATCTCTACAAGGGCATGAAAGTGGAGACAATCTTTTTCTGCTGCAAAATAAATTTAACTCTCCAAATTGAGCGTGCCGTTTCTTTTTGAGTGGAGTAATTATTTACTCGATGATTGTAGTTCATCAGACAGAAACTCAGAAATGGAAACACTCACCCCAACTCTGAGACCGTACTAAACTTAGCATCGGTTTACATGACACATACATCAGCTAAGGTCTCTGTAGGGGCTGTTCTACTTGAAAAATCTATAATTCAGTCAAATAAGTAAGTTCCACTGAAGTCATCTGCTCAGGCTGCTGAAGGATAAAAAGAGATAATAGCTGTGAGGATATTTTATAAGCCACAAGTTGCTATTAACATTGGAGAGCTTATTTTTATTCATAACATTATTGTGATATGTTTTTTTATTGAAGACTTTTTACATGGAAAATGAAGAAAGCTAAAGCAAATGTTAAACAACTTTTATTATTGCATATACACTAAGTTATTTGGAAAAATTGGTAGGTACTAATATTATTTGTTTAAGTTATTCCGGAGAGAGAAAGAGAGAATTGTCTTTTTATAAAATATACTATCTTGTAAATGCTTTGCAATTTGATAATTCCCCCACATTTGACTTCAAATGCCGATATAACATTTTATTTCTAATTACCCATATTTCCACTTGTTGCTCATTTAACTGGTGATGAATTCTATTAGCTGTTCACCTAAATGTATTTTAAATTTTAAAAATTATGAATGATATAGTAGTAATGACTTTCATGCACAAGTTATTATCATTGTCTCTGACTCTTTTGATGGGACAGATTCTTAGAAGTTTGTGAAGTCTTTCTGGGCTGGAGATAGGAGCGTGCTATACACTGACAGATGGTTTTGAGGAAACGTCTGTACAATGGGTGCTCTGTCGTGTAGACTGAGAGATGCTCCCCATGGCTAGCACGTCCCCAAACATGTTCCTAATTTGTAATGCAGCCACAGCCTTTCATTGTTTTAAGTCACAAAGATTTTTGTCCTTGTAGAGCTTCGCTGTCTAAACCAGTAGCCATGAGCCTCTGCGTAGTTTTTAAAGAAGAGAAAGCTCCCGGAGGGCCAGCATCCCTTACTATAAGGCTGCTCTGCATGTGTTTCACTGTGTAGACGGAGAGTCTGCGGATTGCGGTAGATTTGAGGGGGCTGAGCAGGCTTGTGCCTCTAGGGTGCTCAGCTAGTCCATCTAACGAGGAGGGCAGTGTGGCTCTGTGGTCATGATTATTTGTTTGTTCTCAGTTTCTCAGCTCATTTGAGCGTAAGCACAAGTCCTGGGATCCCTGAGACGGGACAAGGGGTGAGAGCAGGTCCGAACGCCTTTCCTACCATTTCTGGAGCCGTCGGGCTTGCTTTGACAATCAGCGTAGGAAGTTAGATCATGAGTCCAAGGAGATGTTTCTCAGCACCCACCCCCCACAGAATGCACAGCGGGGGAAGTGCTGGCTCTAGGGCCTGCGGTCCTTTTTTATCTTCCATGCCTTGGGTTTCACTTTAATGTATCTGTATTTAATATATTTGAAAGAGATGGCAGAACCCTCATCTGCCACGCTCCAAGTTTTCTTTATGTCGCCGAGTAACATGAGGTGACAGAAAGAACTAGACTCTTCCATTGATTTGCAGCATCTGCTTTGTCAGCATGCGATGCATTTCAGTCTTGCAGATAAGCTCTAGAAGCAGGGTGGGGAGCCAGGAAGACCAGCAATCATGGTCTTGGTTGTAGCCCCTGAATTCAATGCCTCTCAGAGTCCTAAGGCCACACCACAGTTCAGTCTGGCTGACACAGATGGGGGGCCTGGAGCAGCCCTGGGCCTCAGGCCCTGTGCCTATATCCACATTTATTACACAAATATTTATCATGTTCCACACTGTGTGCTCATTACTGAAGATAAAATGCTAAAGAAGACATGTGGCTTCTGCCCTTTTAGGGTATGTGCCTTAGTGAGGGGACTACAAAACAAAACGGGAGGCCGGGATTGCTCAGCAGGTTGAGCGCTTGCCTTGCAACCATGAGGTCTAGAGATCGAATCCCAGCCCCGGCCCGTGCAAACCCACATGCTGAACTGCGGCGTCGCTGGTAACCCCTGAGATGGTGGCGAAGGTTCTCGCCTCCCATGCGGAAGGCCCCCAGTTCAGTTCCTGCCCTGAGTGGCCCCACGTCCACCTGTGTGGAATGAAACTATGTCACAACTAATGATGTGCAGCTATGGAGATGGCTCTGGGCCCCCCCCCCCTTTTCTCTCTCTCACCTTCTCTCAAACAGTAAAATAAATCTTTAAAGAAAAGAAAGAAACAAAACAGAAAAAACAATACAGTAGTGACATCTATAATGAACAGCCAAGTAAGTAAGAGCATTGGCAAGTGGCATTGAGTACGATGAATTAGAAAAGGGAGCTAAGTTTAAAAAAATGAATAGGATGATGAGGAGGCTCGGGAAGCCCTCATCACACAAGTGATATTTAAACCGAGAGCCAGAATACGAGAAGTGCAAGTACCTAAGAGAGTGGCAGAAACCACTGTCTTAGAAAACGGTGTAGAAAAGGCATAGAACGGTATTCACGAAGGCCCGGCAGCAGGAAATATAAACACAGCTCCATAGGTTTGCAGACCAGAAAGCTCGCCCGTGTAGCGCTCACCAGAGAGGAATATGGTGACAGAGGAGGTCAGCGGGGCTGATCGGGGCCAGGTCACGTCCTGCACCTCAGGCCCTGGTCAGGCAGGTGACGGCAAGAAGGACAAGAAGCTTTGGGGGGGTTTGAGCAGGATCATCTCATGCGCTTATGTATCATGTCAAGACAGTGCTCTTCCCGCTGTGTGGAGAAGGACGTAGAGAATAGCTGGGAACTCTACATTGTTCTTCTCTTTCTAGTAGAGTGAGATCACACAGCAGTGGCCCTGATGAGGCTTTCAGAATCACCCTTGTCTAAGGTGACCAGATTTTAACATTGGTAAAGTGGGACACCATGGACCGGGGGGACACCATTGACCGGAGGGGAGGGGGTTCTTGATTAAAAATTGGGTCTATCTCCCGCCGTCCCCTAGCTTGTTGTGCATTCTTTCCAAAAATCGGGATTTTTTAAAAATGGGGCGGTACGCAAGACAAATTGTTAAAAATCAGGACTGTCCCGCCAAAAGCGGGACGTCTGGTCACCTTGCCTTGTCTCATCAGTATTATGTGTATTCTTAAGTTATTAAGTTGGAAAAAAAATCAGGGCCTGGGTAATATTTCCTTCCAATTGGTACCTGACAGGTCTTCATGGTCCCTGTGTAACTGAGAACAAGGCTGCTAACAATAATAACACGCAGCCTGCTTAATGTTCCGACTTTGGGGAAGATGAGATGTGATGTCATATGCCAAAGGGCTGAATAAAATGCAGTTGCGAGCTGTAGAGGCTTTAATTCGCTGAATTCTTGGTAAGTGACTGAAGTCTATGTTTTGTGAATTCTGTTAAGTCCAATTGTAAGGAAGTTTTAGTTTACAAAATAAGTCCACAACGTTTATCCTGCTTACTCGGGGTCCCCGACCCCCGGGCCGTGAGCCGGTTTGGGTTCATGGCCTGTTAGAATGGGCCGCATGGCAGGAGGTGAGCAGGGGGTGAGTTAGGAAGCTTCGTCGTGTTCACGTGGCCGCCTGAGCCCCGCCTCCTGTCAGATCAGCAGCGGCGTGAGACCGGTTGTATAGTTTTTCATTCTACATTACGATGTACTAAGAACAGAAGCACAGGGCACGATGAGTGTGATGCGCTTGAATCAGCGCGCCTCCCCGGCATTTCACTCCAAGCCGCCTTCACGTAGAGTTGTCTCTGCTCCAGTTGGTCTCCCAGGAGGACGTGTGGCCATGACCTGTCTCCTTTGTCTCTTGGGGGCAAAACATCCAAGCAGCAGGTTGAGTTTGGTGATTAAAAAGCGAAGATGGGAAAGCAGTGGCAGATGTTCGGATCTAAGCAAAAACAGCACACTCCTTTCAGGCTTTGCTCTCCTTAAATGCTCCGGAAAGTCGTCGCCACTGCTCCATCTATTTAGCCACCCCGAAGACCACGCACTGAGCAGACGGCAAGTCCCAGCCTCCGCGGGCTCATTGTGCTCACACCAGCCCCATTTGCTTAATGTGGCGTCTTCTACACGTGCACTTTCCGTAGAGTAACTGTGAGTCAAAGACAAAGAAGAAAAAAGGCACGTTAACCAGCGCCCCAGTAGGAAACAATGCACCTCCCAGAGGCTTCCTGGGGGACCCGCGGGCCACGGCAGCCGAGTTCCCAAGGCTGTATTTCTGAGGAAACGGAGCGGGTGTCGTCTGCCCCTTTCCTCGGCGCGTTTCAGTTCCTTGGACGGATGTTAGACGAAGCTGTGTGATGTGTTTTCACATCTCCTGTCTGTGTTCCGGGCAGCGCCCTGGGTTGAGGTATTGGGCGCGTCCCCAAGAAGGTAGCACCTTCTCATGCTCCTGGTTGTGGCCGGCGGGGGCTCAGCAGCGAGGGCCTCCTGGCGTGGAACAGCTCCCTCCTCTGCCCCAGAGGGTCACCCCGCACACGCACACATGAGCCCCTCTTGTTAGCGTTAGGGGGAGCTGCCTGCCGTCCTGGGGTGACTTAGCCCGCACCCAGTTTCAGTCTGGGAACAAAAGAGTTTTGCTCTGCTCCCCGGATTTGCAGTTTCCTGGATTCAGGTCCCTAAGTCATCTCCAGTTTCTCAAAGTCATACCCCACATCGGGTCGTCGCATAAACGATGTTCTCTAATGAAGTTTCCACAGATGCAAAAGGAGTGCCCCGTGGCTGCCTTGTTCTGGGCGCTCCCTGTGTGCCAGGCACACTGGCCGCCCGGTGTAGAGGGTGTCCCATCCTCACCGCACCCGGGCAGTCAGTGCTGCTGTGGGCGCTGTCGAGGCCCGGAGCTGAGGAGAGGCGGCCCCACTAGACTGGCTGGTGGCCGCGGCGCTGCCATTTCCTCCCTGTGTGCCTTCGTACGAGTCACACCGCCTCTCTGGGCCTCAGTCTCCTCACCTGGAGCATGGGGGTCCTGCTGTCTACTTCTTGGGTCACTATCGGGGTGGCCACAGCTGACACGTTGCCTGGTGCATGGAAAGAGCTCAGGGAGCACTCATGTTCGATATGCAAATCAGTCTGCATAGTGAATACGCGTGTTTGTATGCGGATCGGTCTGCATTCAGAAAGCTGGAAAATCTTGGTATCCCTGTAGCACGCGTGCCCCTCCTAGAGAATAAGCGGCGTAACGTCAGTGTGAAGCAGGACCCCGCTTTAATGGCGGGGTGATTGTAGGAGGAAGTGCGTTGTCTGCCTCCTCGGAGCGAGTGCCATTGGAGGCTCCACCTGCCTGGCTCACACTCACACTCACACTCACACACTCATGCTCTTTCTCTCTCCTGGGAGTGTGTGCTGGAGGCTGGCGCTGGCTTCCTCTGTGCCTTAGGGAGGGGCCCCTGCACAGGTGTGAGTGTGGGCGGGGATTTATTTTCTAAACAAGTGAGAAAATGCCAAGCTGAACAGAAAGGCCACAAAAGCAACTGTGTCTGCTCTTGGTTAAAAACAAAACAAAAGCACACAGAGAGACTAGGGAGGAAGGGGGACCCTAGGGTGGTTTCAGGAATGGGTGGGGAAAGGGGAAAATAGAGGAAAGGAAGGGTACTACAAGTGGCTTCGCCACACTCACCTGTCAGAACAAACGAGTCCAGTTGTGTGCTTACGCGTCACCACCCGTGGGCTGACGCGAGGTCCTGGCACGGATGTGTGCGGGGTCTAGCTTTGCAGGTCGTAGTGTCACTACCTGGGCTTTTGTCACACAGGTTCCCAAGGCCCCTCCTGGGGGCTTGCTTGTGAGCCCCTGTTCTCGGATCTGCTCCGAATTGTGTGACTTGGAGTGTAACGGGGATACTTCTGTCATTCGTACTCACTTTCGCAGGTTTCCCTTAAACTCCGAACGCGTCTTCTTTCTGCAGTTTCAGTCACAACCTGTAATCAATTAGCTACCTAGCTCCCCCTCTTGAAACTTGCTTTCAGATCTAAACTTCGTAACGCTCTAAAGAGATGCTCTGGCTTCAGACTGACCTGTTTTTGGTCGTCCTTGGAATCCGTGTGTGTGTTGGGGGGAGGGGAGGCCGGCAGTGAGGATGAGTTCAAATCTGTCCCGATGCAGAATCTTCAGATGTGCCCTCGCTGTCATTCAGTTACAGCTTTCTCATCATCATCTTTTGTATGTAAAGGTGTTTTTTTTAAAATATATTTTTATTTATTTTTATTTTTGAGAGAGAGAGAGAGAGAGAGAGAGAGAGAAGGAGATACAGAGACAGAGAGAGAACTGAACTGGGGGAGCTCCCAGTTCAGCATATGGGTCCACAAGGGCCGGGGCCGGGATTCGATCCCCGGTCCCCGGGGCTGCAAAGTGAGCGCTTAACCCACTGAGCCATCCCAGCTTCCCCTGTAAAGGTGTTTTGACATAAGCTTAACGGGGGAGAAAATCAGACATCTACCCTGTAGAGTGAGCTGAAAGCTACAAATGGCTTAAAGAGTGGTGATGGGAAATAAAGAAATGGTGGTGTTGATGTGACCCCAGAAGTCAGCATGTCTCTGGCCGTCAGAAATTGAGTCTTAACAGAATGCTGTGCCCGGCGTTATTTAGTCTGTATCATTATCATTCTGTTTTTGTTTTTTGGGGTCCCTGCATATACCTGTTCAGAAAATGTGTGTCTCAAAAAGCTCACGGCAGAATACATTTGTCACACGGCTGCCCAGAAGGACCAGTGGCCAGAACGTTTTCTTTGCTGTAAAGACTTATTTGTTCATTTGTAATTGTGACGACACGTCAGACACTGATGCATAATTAGACCATCAGGTAGAAAGACAAGCAGAAACCCCCAAACCTCTTTCGGTGGAATCCGGGGACGGCGTGCTGCTATCCTGAGACAGGAAAGCATTCTGGGAAGTTCAGGTATGACTTTCTCAAGACAATCAGAGTCTGAATGGCACGTGGAAAGAACCCATATTATTCTGAGTTCTTAATGGAAGATGTCGGAGGTGTGTGCAAGGTGTCTGTGTGCAGAGAGCCAACGCTCATTCACAAAACAGATGCCAAATGCTAAACCCTGTGCGTGCGGAGGCTGAGGGAGGTGCGGATTGAGGGCAGGGACGTAGACTGAGGAAGTGCTGAGGGGCGTCACAGAACCAGCACACACACACTACAGGTACATGCACATGCATGTACCAGTCCAGGTCACACACACTTACTTCCACGTTTGCTTCTGCTTTCATGTGTTACCCAACGCCACCCCCCAACACCTCCCCACCCCACTTCCACTGTTTTCAGCTCATTCCTTTCTATCTTAACAATGTTGGCCCAAAGCACCTCCCCAAGAAGCCTTCGCGGGCTGTGCCCTCCCCACCGTGCCCACCTCACAGCTCAGCCGTCGGGGCTCCCAAGGTCCTGGGCATGTCTTCCCAGGACTCGGTTCTGGTGTCTCCTGACCATGCTTGGGTCAATCTACAGAGGGGTCCATTGGACTCTCATTTTATGGACTCTAGTCTGAGCCTTCAGGGCTTCGTCTCCACCAGGAATGCCCCTCATGGCACCAGGGCTGTTCTAGACACTGAGATGTGTGACATTCGGGGGACAGAACTGGAGGAAAGGCTTCCAACCCTGGAACCTTCCATGTCTGCGCACATTTGAGGCTGGCGGCTCTGTTTCTGGGGAGCGCTGGGTGCGGGGAAGTTTTGACTGGACTGAGGAGGCCCAGAGGGTCTAGGTGCTGGGAGCAGACAGGGGACATTGCAGAAGGCCACAGCCAGGCGGGCGAGTTCAGGGAGCTGGAGGAAGCACGTCTGGGAGTCCCGGGGGTGACGTCTGAGAGGGTGCACCCTGTCAGATGAAGGTGGTACCTGAACATGAAGCGAGGGGCTACTTCAATAGTGCAACCAAACTGGTTCTTGAAAGTGTACATTCCAGAGCTGGATTGTGGTAGGAATCTAAACACTTATTTACTAGTTGTAGGAACCTGAGGTGTAGTTTCTAACCCTCCCTTTCCTTATCTGTATGTTATTACCTCACACAGCTGATACAAGGGTAAAAATGAGTTAAAATATATGAAGTATGTAAAACATGCCTGGGCTGTGGCGAACACTACGTAGATATTTGCCATAGTTGTTGCTGTTGTTGCTCTTATATGTCCTTCAGTTCTGAAGGAAATGGGAGCAAATGACTTTTTGGGGAGCGTTGTGATGAAGGTGGTCGATGCATTTACCTACTTTCTCTGTATGAGTCCTTTGGGCTCCTGAGCTCTTACATGAGGCAGAAGCACGCGGCGTGCTCGTTAGAGTCTGGCCCCGCCGTCATGGACGCCAACTCTCATTTTCCATGAAAAGTAAGTGGGTATGTTAGGAGCATTCAGCTGGGGTAGTAATACGCACATAAAGTGTGTGGGAGAATAGTTAGCCGTGATGTTACTAATGTAGATTTAACATGCAAAACAAACGGACTCCTCAGTGTGAATAGTCAGTACACACCTAAGACGGAAACGTGCTTTACTCCGATAAAACACAACGATATGACCAAATGCCATTCGTAGCTGGCAGCGTCACCTGGGCAGTGAGGACCCAGCATGTGAGGGGTGACTGGGACAGTTACGTGATAACTGAGTCTTGTTCCGGATAAGCCTGTGGTGCCGTCTCCACCACCAGGACCTCGACTTTTGACAACACACTTGGAATCTGAAATGGGAGCTTCAGAAAGAATTTTACAAAAACTTCGTGTTCTTTCTTAATATTTAATACTATGCTGTTCAAAGCAGACTCTTCCTTAAGGAAAATGTTTTTAAGCCACATTTCATTTAGTATTAGCTAAATAGCATGGGAATAATATTTAAATATTCTGGGAAACTGTCTTCTACATTCCAGTACTTTTCTGTGCGAGGGGAGAAGACCTCAGCCTCCACGTTACGACAGCACAGTGCTCATATTGGCATCTGCTTTTCCAGCCTTTTCTGTTAGAAAATGGTCCAGGTTGCAGTGTTTATAGTGTGCATACTTCTTTAGCTTTTTATTTTGAAATAATTATGACATAAAATAATTGGAGCTAATTCTAAAACTGGTACACAGACTTCTCCTCTAGTCTTAACCAGCTTTCCCAACAGGATCCGCTGATATAACTAAAGCGTGATATCACATCTGGGCTGTTGATGATGATCCATTGTACACACCTTACTCTGACCTCACCGAATTCCACAGGCACGTGTGTGTGTGTGTGTGTGTGCATGTGCATTGTGCAAGTTGGCTTGCATTTTCTTTCTACATGATAGTCTTTAGTGTTTTATGGCCTATGTTGTTCATAAATTTATAGGTATGTGTGTATGTATATATGTGTATATATGTTTATATATACACATATATATACAAGTGTACACATAAACAAGTATGTACATATACAAGTAGGTACATATACAAGCATATACATATACATATACATATACAGGGAGAGAGAGAGAGAGAGAGAGAGAGAGAGAGATTAATTCTAAGGAAGAAATACACTTACATAATTACAGAGGCTGAGAAGTCCCATGGCAAGTACATGGGTGTTAGAGGACATTTTTATCTTGGCGTTTATTTGCAACGTTACCCTGGAAAGAGGAGTGAGTTTTCTGAATCAAGTTTCTTCTTATGCAAAGAGTGTGACACTACCCAGCTCTGGTTGTAACAAATGAAGTTAACACACAGGTCAATACCCCTCAGAGCTCTGTATTTTTACAATAGTGTTTCCGATGGAGTGATTTTCCACACCACACCGGTTGCACATGTAAAGTCTATATGTTCAAGCTTGTGAGGTGAGCAGATGTGTTCCATCTGAATGTCCGATGCCCTGGTGACCTTATTTGACTGTCCTCATTGTATTCTAAAAAAGCCCTGAGGACTTCATTTCAGTTTATGGTGCCTTAACACAGGGTAATCAGCTGGGAGGAGGTAGTCAGCTCCTGAGCCTGGAGTTCAGAGGGGAGGCTCACACAGAGCCACGCATCGTCCTGTGGGCATTTGGTTTGGGAGTCGTATTCCATCAGTGCGCAGCCTCGACATTACCTTCACGTCGACTCCTCCTTCTGCGTGGTGTTCATATCCGTCATGTTTTGTTGCTGGATAAATACCTGCAGGTTTTCACACCTGTTTCCCTTCCAGGGGAATGTGAATCAAACAAAAATAATCAGTTTTTTTACTGACAGGTGGGTGTTTAGTAAAGTTTCATGGTAATTAAAACCATATTCTACATATTTAAATAAGCAGCACAACATATGAAAATAAGTTTATATTCAATAATGTGGTGCTCATTATTCGAAAATATTGAGTGTTTGTTTCCTTAGAGGCTTTTGTTTGATTAGGAAAGCTGGGAGCCTCAAAGAGCTGATGTAGAAATTGGCAGGTTTACGTTGGAGCTACTAGTGTGTGGGCATCTGACTAATATATATATATATATATATATATATATATATATTTTTTTTTTTTAAAGATTTATTTATTATTTTTGACAGAGAGAGAGAGAGAGAGATACAGAGTCAGAGACAGAGAGAAGGGGGAGGGCCCAGAATAGTCTCCATAGTTGCACATCATTGGTTTCTCCACATAGTTTCATTCCACAGGTGGGAGTGGGGCTGCACAGGGCAGGGACTGGGCCGGGGTCTCACCCCAGTGAGAACTGAACTGGGGGCACTCCCCCGTTCAGCATATGGGTCCACACGGGCCGGGGCCGGGATTCAATCCTTGGTCCCCGGGGCTGCAAAGTGAGCACCTAACCCACTGAGCCACCCCGGCTTCCCCCCGACTAATATTTTTTAAAAGTTTCAGTGAAAAAAGAAATTGACAAGTTTATAGGATACTAATTTCTTATTAGAATTAAAAAAAATCATACCTAAAATACATAAATGTTAGGATAATGTCAACTACTTGTGTAATGGGTGGGGAGTATGATTATTAAAAATGTGTGTAAGTCTAATCATTTATTACTTTTTTTATTTTCCAATTACTGTTGAAGTGCAGTATTATTTTGCATCCGTTTGGGGTGTGCAGCATAGTGGATAGACATTTGTACAACACAAGGTGATCGGCCGGTTAGTCTAGTGCCCACTCAGCACCATACATAGTTATTACCGTGTTGTCGACTCTATTTCCTGTGCTGTACTTTACATCCTCACGACTACTGTGTAGCTGCCATTATTCTTGTTAACTTTTAAGCTCATCCAAGAACAATGTTTTTCAGAGTTTATGGAGCCAGGCTCTTCCAGAGCAAATGCGGAGGTAAAACTGAGAGGGATATGGAAAGATGAGATCAAATAGCAGCGGTGCCACCACATGGGACCAAACTGTGTCCTTTAGCAGGTGCTGGGCATGCTGTTGTGACCTAAGTTGCCTGGTGTTTGCAGCACGAGTCCTGTGTGGCCATGTGACAAGCCCGCCTCTTCCGGTCCAAGGGCAGGCTTCCCGGAATCGGGGATCTCTTCTCTTCTCCTTCATCCTCTAGCAAGGACCAGCGATCTCTCCAGGAACTCACGGTTAACCAATCAGAGCACAGAATGCCGTCTCCCAGTTGTTTCTGTCCCCATTAGCAGTGCCTATACCGCGTGCCAGTTAAAACCATGTTTTCTCTTCCTCTCTCGCTACTGACGTTTCACTCAACACATCACTCCTTCTCTAAGTCATCTGCAGCGATCAGTTCCATTAATACATGATGTGAAATGGAGAGGCTCACCTAGAATAAGGGGTGCAGTGCGTCACAGGCCCCAACTTCCGGGGCGAAGCAGCTCATTGCGTGCAGGGGTTCTTGCTGACACACTCTGGCTGTACTGGTCTTGACACTGGGCAAATCAGCCAGGCCAGGAGCCGATGAAGGGAAGAAACCGGTGTGAAACCGCCTTCCTGCCCCCCGGGACGGATGAATGCCGTGTGCACTGAAGGCAATGCACCTGTGCTATTGTTTTGGAGGAAAAAATAGCTTTTAAGAGCAAATACTCAAAGCCTGGAAAGAGACAAGAGACTCCTGTGTAATTTGAGTATAAATGGGTCCGCTTTCCTTTTATGATGGGTAATATTAACCCTTTGGGGAAATGGCTTTAAAACTCCATTTCAACACTTAGCTGCTTTAAATAGAGATTTGGGGAGGTGGCTGACGAGGGACCCCCCACACACCACCCTGTCCTGATTTCTCTGTGACCATGAGGTCCTTGGCTTGTTTCTGTGGCTTCTGTGTGACCTCTGTCCACCCAAAACCAGATCACACCTGTCAGAGGACCACCCATTAGAGTGGACGCCTGGGCCCCCATCCTCAATATGTAATTCAAAATAGAAATCTTAGCAGCATTGGCAGGAAATGCCAGGAATTGCTACTGCTTTTTCCTCTGCTAAATACGTTAATGCCTTTTCGATGTACCCATTCTTACTTGTTTTTCCTGGTGGCCTTATTTGTTTTTGCCATGAACACACAAGCCCAGAGCCCACTGCGTTGTCAGGGCTGCCCCCAGACCCAGAAATCCTTTCCATTGCTGGTGTGAGCCTCCCGCAGTGAACCCCTCTCTGTCCTGCCTCCTGTCCCCCGGCTCTGTGGAGGGGGTGGGGACACGCAGGAGATGTGGCCACAGACTTATATTTATTAAGTCAGGCTCACTGTAAAAGACAAGTACTGCTCCTCTCAAGTTGCTCTGGAAATCACCCTCCACCTGCCTCATTTCTTGGATCTGAGTTCCTACCAGAGGCAGCTGCTTTGTTCTCTGGCTTCTTCCTCAGTGCGGGTCCCGCCTTCCACGGGTAAGTTCCTCATCGCGAAACTGGGCTCCGGAAAACTCACAGCTTTCGGGGAGACGTGAGATCTGTGTCTGCTGAGCTGAGTTTCTGAGTGTGACTTTCCCGTTGGGTCTGCTTTCGGATCGACATCCCAGTCTAGATTCCTACACTTCACGCCGGCTGATCACCTGACAGCCACGGCCGCTGCGGAGCCCTGTGAACGTGCCGCTTGTCTATCAGCACGAACTCCCCGTTGGCTGTGAGACGTGGTGCCAACACCCGCCCCGGTGGACACATCTAGCACCTGTCCACAGTCTGCCTGTCTCCGCTCCGGGAAACCAGGTCTAGCTTGGCTGTGACTTCATATGTGACATTCTAGACACCCAGTGCCAGTCCTTACCTAGCTAGTGTCTAATTTTCTCTAAACCCTATTACTGTGACAGATGGATTATGAATGGTCGTGGGACTGTCTACTTGATAACATTTTCGAATCAGTCACTTCCTGGAGACCTGCTATGTGTTAGAGATGGCCTGAGACGTTGGGAGGGACCAGTGAGTGACAGCTGCCTGGTCCTTGCGGACCTCGCAAACAGCAGCGGGTAGGCTATGGGAAATGCATGCGATATGACAGGGTGGCTCTTCCATTGCATCTCTCCGGGGCAGCCTGACTTCCCATCGAAGTCACTCGTTGCATTTCTTATGTGCAACGTACTGCAGAGTTCCAGGGGGCCGGAGTCTTTTACTTGTAGAAACCGAATGATCTGAAGCGTGAACTCACTGACTTATAAAAAGAATGTGAGCACTAAGCATTTAAGGCAGTACTGCCCACTAGAGCTTCCTACGATCATGGAAATGTTCAGTGTCTGTGCCATCCAAGGTGGGAGCCACGAGCCTGGCTGTTGAGCCCTTGGAATGTGTCTGTTGCAGCGGAGGAAACCTAAATTTTAATTCTGTCAGTTTTCGTTCATTTGCATTTGGGTAGAAAAGACAGGAAACAGGCCCACTTTCTTCTGTGTTTGCTTGTAGGCTCGCGTGGGGCAGAAGAGTCTCAGCGTCGCTCACTTTGGGCACCCTCTCTGCTGTCAAAATGGCACGCGCCCTGTTTTTACTCATGCGGTGGGGAAATGAGAGAAAAGTGAATAAAGAGACACAGGGCAGAGTCCAGACTTCTGTAATGTCCCCTGAATTGCTCACAAAACTGTGATGATTCGCCTCCCATTAAGTGCGGGGCCATCTGGGTGGTAGATCTGCAGGAGAGATGAAAATGTGACCTCCCAGGCCCAGCCTGTGGGCGCCAAGCCCTGATGCGTGTTGTGTGGGGGGACGGGGAGGGGGACTTCTGTGGGAGCGCCTCAGGTCTTCATCTCTGTCGTGTCGGCCCCTCACGGAGTTGGCGATAATGGTGGTGGCTGTTAGGGTGTCTTCCTCCACTTACCACCAGGCCATCTGGGTTTGTGTGGTTGGGATGAATTAGCATTTTTTTTTCAAGGGCTCCTCTTCTTTAATAAACACATTTTATGGAAATTACTTCAGAGAAAGGATTATGACAATGCTGATGATAACACTAATAATAGGGTTATTCTGTGAGCTGTTTTTCTCAGAGCCTCTCTAAGCACAGACCAGAGCGGGTGCGGGCATCCCCTGGCCTGGGGTCCTTGGCTTCGCGGGCAGACCCAGGACCGGGCGCTGGATCAGAACCAGGGCAGCTAGGATGGTGGGACTACGTCAGACCTATGCTCAAATGACTGGTCCGGATTGTCACTCTGTCATCTCCTGGCGGGGGTTTTTGGGCAAGTTGAAAAGAATCACCCTCCTTGTTTTTCTCTTCATGAAACGGATACGAGTACTTACCTCTTGGGGTTGTTGAGAGACTGGAGTCAGAGAATGCGCGAGGGAACATTTCCCAGAGTACTTGCTGTGCAGTCTTGATAAAAATTTAAATAAAAAACCCCAAATATTTGGCAAACTGCTTGGCAATTTCTAACTTCAGTGGCTTTTTGGTTTCCTTATTTCTTGATGGAGTATCACAATAGCAGTTAATATTAAGTCAACGTTGCAGCATTTCTATTTCATGGCATATCATTAACTTAGGTTAGAGTGAAACACCAAGAAGTTGAGTGAATCTAAAACCTTATTTAAATTGGTTCCCAGAGAAGCTGGGTTGAGCGCTCACTTTGCAGCCCTGGAGCCGGAGGATCGAATCCCGGCCCCGGCCCATGTGGACCCACATGCTGAGCTGGGGTGTGACCCCCAGTTCAGGTCTTGCCGGGACCTATGCAGGAGGTTCCTGGCCCAGTTCCTGCCCTGCGCAGCCCTGTGCCCACCTGTGGAGTGAAACTATATGGAAAACTAATGTCAACTATGGAGACGGCTCTGGGCCCTCCCCCTTCTCTCTGTCTCTCTCTGTCAAAAAACAATAAAAAATAAATCTTTAAATTGGTTCCTAGTATATGCCTATAAAATGGTGATATACAATGATCAGGAAAGAATTTAGAGTCACACAAAACTGTCTTTGAATTATGGGCAGAGCACCCTGGAGTGAACCATTGGTCTCCCTCAGTTAAGTGTTCCTTATCATCGTATCTGCCTGAGGCAATTATCTCCCCTTTATAGAGAAAGCATTTGTTACACAGTTTGTCTCATGTAGAATCTGTTTGTAGAAGGAGTTTAATAAATGCTGGTGTGAACATATATGTATATAATAAAGTAATATATAAGTATACATATGGTGTGTGCCCACTTTCATTCAGTTCTTCCTTCTATTGCTTTAGTACAGCCTTGTCTTTCTCTGTCCTGTGGAAATTATGCACCCCCGGCCCTGCCCCCACCCTGGTGACTTCTGTTAGGCATAACTTTCCATGTTATGTCGACTGTCCTCATTGGTGGTCGATGGCTTCCTTTGCCGTCTGCTCTGTCACTCTGGGTGCCTGTTTGAAAGTTCCTCTTTGTGAGCTTCTGCCGCGCCCCTCCCCGCTCTGGTCACGCTGTGAAAGGTAGATGTGGGATGGCTGTCTACATGAGAAAACAGGTTTTGTTTGGAGGGTGCTAACTACATAAAGGTGCATTGTTTCCTAATAACATATGCTGGCCTATATTTTAACTTGAGGAGAAGATTTCCTTTTAAGATGATAAACCCAAATCTGTTTCTTTACACAAATATTTACTTTCCTCCATTGTGCGGGCACGTGCCTTGGATACGATGGCACTGTCTGGAGTAGCAGATTTGCATCTGTTTACAAAGTTAAGGGGGAAAATTCCAGAGCCCGGAATCCTGTATTCCGAGAAGCGAGGCCCTTCAGCTGTAGCTGTGAGCTGGGCTCTGGGTCATGGGTCTGACCGTGGCCCGATCCTAGACTTCGGGTGACCAGGCCGGCGAGGCCATGAACGTCCTGCAGATCCGTTCCGCCCTCGTGCCTCGCTCTGCTGGGAGCCCAGGAGGCCGGCCCCCTTGGGCCTCCCCCAGGCTCCCGGAGCGCTTGGCATCCAGCTGAGTTGGCCCATGGGAAGCCCCGTTGGAAATCTGGGAGGTGGGGGAAGGGAGGAGCCAGCTCTCTTTCTCTCCCAAGGTGGTGGCGTCTGTTCTCCCACAGAAGTCCTCCATGACCTGGACTTCGCTGGGTGACCTTGGCGCCCACGCTCCTGCACTGTCACCTGATTGGCTACACCTGCTGGCGACTTCCTGCTCCTATTGCTCAGTGACCGCATGAGGCCCCACTGGGGTCTGCAGCTCTCCCTGTGCTTGTGCGATCAGTCCCAACACTCATGGCCTCTGTCTGAGGTCCTTCAAGTGGCTTGTGCTCCTGTTGAACCCTGGTTGATTCGTGGCATATTTTCTAGGGGTGCAGACACTCCTTCTCATACCACAGAGTTTCCGGGGCTCAGTAGAGCCTGCTGCTGACTCGGGAAGGGGAAGGGGAAGGGGAAGGGGAAGGGGATGAGAGGAGTCGGTGTGGGGCCTCGGTTCTGGGGGAGAGGTCGCAGATGGTAAGAAGTGGTTCCTGTGTGCAGGAAGTGACAATGTTACGATCTGGGGTGGGGGTGGGGGCTTCACTTCTCTGTGTTATGACACAGCCCCTGCTTCTCTGGCCCAGAAAACAGGGGACGGAATGACAAAGCAAAGCCTGTGTCCGAGCCATCACCGCCAGGATTTTTTTAGGATTCCAAAGCGTTTCTCGAGCTCCTTGTAAGGACAGAGCTCACTCGGGCACTTTCTGGTTTTCATCTCTCTGCGTTGTCACCACTCCGTGGGGTGCCCTCATGACACCCATGTCACAGAGGAGAAACAGACGCTCAGATGGGCCAATTGCTCTCCTCGGGCCTCAGACACAGGGTGCAGACCCGGCGTGTCCAGCCCCGGCCGCCGTCACAGAAGGCACTGCACGCTCCTTCCCACCACCCGGCTCTCCTGTCGGGGTCCGCTGGCCTCAGATTCCCAAACTATTCACGTCAGAACGGCTCACAGGGACGTCACTGGCACTGAAGTCTTTGAAAAGAGGACGCTAGTGGCAGACACCTTCCGTTTCAGTGGATCTGACGGGCGCTGCGCTCCTTGTTGTCTTTCTGGTCAGCAATGGCTCTCCTCTCCCTCCGCTCTGTTCTTCCCAAGCACTTCAGCCCCGTCCCTGGCTGCCCCCGGCTCCCCCTCACATGTCAGGCTTGCTCTCTGCACCCCAGGGGCTCAGGCCCCTCTTTGAGTAGTTGTCCCTGTCCCATGAACCCCCCACCTGGGTGCGTGGGCTGTTCGCAGTGACTAGCTCCCCCCCTGCAGACAGACTTCTCACAGGCTGTGCCCGGCTCTCTATTGCGACACTGATGAGGCCAGCACGGCTGAGAATCGGATCGTCAGTCCCCACCGGGGCCCCAGGAGTCGGGAGCGTGGGGCCTGTGTGAGGGCAGAGCAGAGCCCAGTCCCCACCGGGGCCCGGATGCCTGCGAAGCAGAGCCCAGTCCACACCGGGGTCCGGATGCCAGTGAAGCAGAGCCCAGTCCCCACCGGGGTCCGGATGCCGGTGAAGCAGGGCCCAGTCCCCACCGGGGCCCGGATGCCTGCGAAGCAGAGCCCAGTCCCCACCGGGGTCCGGATGCCGGTGAAGCAGA
>PVKE010029400.1:0-20286 GCA_004027555.1 Craseonycteris thonglongyai | reverse complement strand
TAAACTATATAAGATTTAGCAGGGTAAATGTTTATCTGATGTCTACAGAGAAAAACAACCAAATAATATTTCTGCATTTTATTAAAAGCAATTCCATGTAACTTTTTAAACTTAATTTGTATTCATGCAACAGAGGAGTAAAAAACACTTTGAAGTCTTTTATGATGACAACTTTAGAGACCAAGGCTAATATTTGTAAAAATTTTGGCTCAGAAATAAAACAATTAATAGTGAGACCAAGGAGATTTATAGGATAGAATTTTTTTAGCATATGTCAATTTGGATTTTCAGTCATCTTATCAACATGTATAGCAAGATTCCTGGCCCAGAACAATCATCAAAATGAAAACACTGTTTCACTCAGCTAACATTTCTATCAGATCTAGTGACACAGAGTTTTATCATATGCATACATAAATGTGGATGTAAATTTTCATGCATTTAAATACCTTAACATTTCAAATAGATCTGACTTCCAGTTTTTAAAATAAAGGGAGATAAGGTAAGAATTTATATTTGAATTACATATTCACTGCCACCGAAAGTGATAGAAAAAATAGTTGCACATGAATTAAGCAATATATTTTCAGAAGCTGAATGCTGCAACAGGTAAGTGCAACTATCAATTTATGATCCTCAATCTTGCCTAAAACTCAGTGTCCAACCATTTGCAAGGCAATGCATTCTCTCCAACTCTCCCCAGGAGCTCTTGCAAATCTCTCCAAAGCAGCTATGAATGATCCTCATCTCTTAGCACATGACCATTTTTCTGACATATGTGAATAAATACAGTCCATCAAATACAAAATTTTACGCCTTTATCTTAACATTATTCTAATTGATTTCATCACTTTCTCTTTTCCTCTGATTTTTCATCTTATTAATGGCCAGTCATCCTATATGTTTACTTGATCTCATTATCTCCTGTTTGTGCAGTGAATTTATTCCATAATATTACTTCTCTTCTCTGTATCTTCATCCTTACCACTTTCCTCTAGGTTTGTTTCTTCAGCTCAGTATATGAATATGCTCACATTTTTATACTGCTATATTAAAATATAAACTTTTTTGAACCTATATCTACTCCTATATATCCATCCATCTACTCTTCCATTTATGTTTCTATGTGGAATCATTAATATCTCTGTTCACACTTCCTTCCTCACCCTTTTATACCACTAAGTTTAGTTCTTAGTCTTTTATTTAAACTTCATATGTCAGGGTTATTAATAGACCTAATTATCAAACACAAAAACTGTGTCGCTTTTTTCTAAGTTACCTTCCTCCATTAAAATTGTTATCTTACCAATTTATTGTTCAAATTTTATTTTTCTTTAGTTCCAGTGATCACACGTCTGGTTTTCCAGCTACTCTTTCAAAAATATGTTTTTAAACTCCTCTTTCTCTGATGACCTGGTACTTAAATATTAGTGTTTAATAGGGTTCCACTCTCAACTATTTATGTTTTAATCTATATCTGTATCTCTTCCATAGTGACCATATTTACATTCATCGTTTTACTTAAGATTTGTAACTAAAGTTTAACTCATTACTAACTAGTTAGGAGGGTGATTGCTATGCTACTTTGAGAACCTCACAATTTTGAGCCTGATTTTCAGTGGTATCTACCCTGTGACTACTTGAGATAAGAGATTTAAAAATTGCTATGCAGATCATTGGCTCTCCACATATGTTCTTAAATTTATAGTCATAGTTTTCAATTTGTCTGTGTGTCTATATATGTTCTCCTGGGTGTTAATAAATTTAAGTAACCAGATGATTCCTCAACCACTGTAAGCATTTTTGTTACCATATGTGTTGAGTAACCTCCAAATTACCCTCTGGTTCAATGATTTATTAGGAGGATTACAGAATTGTCAAATAGTGAGACTAACACTACTACAACTTATTATAATAAAAAGATACAAAGCTAAATCCATTAAAAGAAAAGCACACTTGGTGAAGTACAGAGGAAATCAGGCACAAGGTCCTTTCCCAGTAGAGTCACAGAGGACATCTTAATTCCTTTAGCACTGAGTTGTGACAACACATACACAATATCTACCAGGGGAGCTCATTAGAGACTCATTTGCCAGGACTTTTGTTGAGGGCTAGTCATTGCAGTCACTCACTGTCACACACCAAAATTCCACACTCCCAAAGGAAAGTGAGTATTCAGCATAAAACACATCCTTTCATTACAATCTCAAGTTGTATAGCTTAAATATACACATTTTTGTCAATTATACCTCAATAAAAATGGGGTAATACATATTGTACAAATATTTAGATACAGTGAGTCATTCTTAGCAATCCTAGGAAAGGTGAGAACCCTCTCCAAAGCCAAATTCCCAGATGCCAGCCAAGACCCAATCTTGCAAGCAAGCCTATTTCAGTAGCAGTCTCAGGCCTGTTAGCTAACTATTTTCATGTACCTCATAATAACTAAGTGCCATACCACTTGTTCTCTGCATATACTACATTTCATGTTTTTTTGGTGATAATTTGAGTAACTATAATTTTTCTATGTGCTATAAATGATTTGGGTTTATATTTTCCCCTGCAAAGGGAGTTATCCATGTACTCCTTAAATATATGACAAACAAAATCCCAGAATCCATTTATAAAGACCTTTTTCTTGGGGCCACTGAAAAAAGCAAGTTTTCTGAACCAGAAAAAGAAAAGGTTATGTTGGACAGGCAACCTTAACAGGAGCAGGGACCGTCTGCTGAGGGAGGCAGCCAGCCAAAGGCAATTAGCAGAATGAACACCTTGAGACCCCTCTCCTCCCTCTTTTAGATCTCCTGCAATAATGCTCATGGCCAAACCCAATTAGCAGCCAGAAGCCATCGAGCCTGGAATCTCACCGATGAAATCAGTATATGTCAGTCTCCCACAACACAGAATTATTTGCAAAAGGTTAGAGAGGTTGACTTAGAAGAGGAAACAGAAGATACTTAGCGCAATTTATAATTCATTCCCAATTTGCCAAGAATTCTGTCTGCATCTTTTGATTCAAATATTTTCTGACATCTCACTTCCTCAAAGAATAATTCTGAAAATGAATTAGAATGACTTTCTCCTTCCTGTCTAAATATTCATCATCACTTATCACACATCAGTGTTCCCAAAATATATCATTAAAATGCCATTCTGTGTTTTTCAATTATGCATTTTTTTCTCACAATTACCTTTTCCCTTTTTTATTTCTAGTTTTTCATAGTGTCTTAATGTCTTTAATAACTATTCATGTCTTACTATAGAAAACATACCATGATTTTTAAAGCTCCTAATTGGCAAGTGCCCTATGTATTTTACTAAATAATACAAAGTATAGCTCAACATTCTGTGCATGTAAATATGACATTAATGTATTATCTCTCCTTGCTAAAGTATACTCATAGCCCATTGAAATGTTTAATAGAGGAAAAGAAGTATTGACTGGTGTTTTAATCAATTTTGCTGCTTGCTAGAAAAACATCTCAATAAAAGGGACTTCTCTCAATTTCAGCTTCCTCACTTGCAATGTGAAGAGCTTGGACGGATGACCTCTAATACTTCATCTACATTTATGAGTATGTTTGCTGATTTCAGTTCACATTGTTATTGTAACTTTTCCTCATACCTCTTTTGAATTTGGTATAGAAAGTACTTTCAAGAAGACATAAAAATTTTATGCCAAATATTCTATAGTGATGTGTTCTAAAGGTCAACTTTTTCAAAATCAGCTTATGTGATACAATGCTGTTTGATTTTGTATTGTAATTATGAAACAAACATGTCCCAATATTGGCATTTCCTCATGATTCCCTTATGATGATTACATTGGGTTACATCTTAATGGTGATACTGTTCCCTTTCCTGGACCTTAGTATGACAGTTTACATACATACATACACACGTACTCTTTATTGCATCTAGATATGCATTAAATATTTTATAGTGTACTTCAAATGCATATATATCAGCAGAACAAACGTCAATGTTTTTTAGATGACCTTTGTCTTTTTTAGCTATATATAGCTAGGTGCAATTTCCAATTGAAATATAAATAGGAATTATTTTTTGTTTATTTATATACATTTTTAAAGTTTTCCTGGGGATGTCGGGAAGGCTCAGCAGGTTCAGTGCTTGCTTTGCAGCCCCTGGTCCAAGGAACAAATCCGGCTCTGGCCCATGCAGACCCATATGCTGAACTGGGGTGTGTGCCCAATTCACTTCTTGCCAGGGCCATTGCTGGAGGCAACTGGCCTGGTTCCTGCCTTGTGGAGCCCCACACCCACCTGTGGAATCAAAATGTATTGAAAATTAATGACGTGCAGCTATGGAGACTACTCTGGGCCCTCCCCTTTCTCTCTGTCTCTATTTATTTCTCTCTTTCTCTCTCTCTGTTGTAAAAAAAAAAAAAAGCAATAAAAATAAATGTAAAAAAACAATAAATATAAAAATAAGTGTTACCATGTGAAGAATAGGTTGATACATGTAATATATCAAAGCCCAGGGATGCTTTCATGTGAAAAACAAAGTAAGAGTAAAGAGACTGAATTTCATTAGAACCCAAATTAAAAAGTGAAAAATACCATGAAAGAAAGCACTGTTCATCTTACTTATTCTTCTGTAAAAGAAAAGAATAAAAAAATTAGGAATTTGGAATATTTGTTCTTAATCTATATAAGGAGCATCACTCATTTTTCCAGCCATAAAAAACTAAAGTAGTTTTACTGACTTTCTTATTATTTTCAACACGTGCTCACACACATACACACACGTGCATCCGCCAAAACAAAAATGTATGTTTGATGTGAATTTGAAACTACAAGACAGTCTGAAGTTATCATCAGCTATCAAATTCAGGTAACCCAGGCACTTAATGCAAGTAGCTTTATTAATATCTAAAGCAATTTCTCTATAAAGAATCCACTGATATCTTAGCCAAACAATTTAGTCATTGCTCACTTTATGTCATATACTGTGCTAAGTTCTAGAGACATAGCAGTTAACAATCAAAATGAAAAAACATGAGCTCAGTTATATAAATAACCATCTGTTTGGGGGGTAAATGTACTTTTAATATATAAATAACCAGGTTCATCATTAGCACATGTGTAATATATAAACATACCAAGAAGGGCCCAACATAATCTAAAAGACAAAGCAAAAATACCCAGAAAAGAAACATTAAGCTTAGACATCAAGAACAAATGACCATTAACTGGATATAAAGCAAAGGGAAACTCCAGGCAGAGGAAACAGCAAAGTAGGAAGAACTTACAGATCAAAAGAGTAGGGCTGGAGGATCAAGATGAGGAAGAATGAACATCTAAGTGAAGCTGGAGAGATGGACTTTTTCAGCTTTCTTTCTCTCTCTCTCTCTCTCTCTCTCTCTCTCTCTCTCTCTCTCTCTCTCTCTCTCTCTCTCTCTCTCTCTCTCTCTCTCTCTCTTTCTCTCATCCTGAGCAATTTAATTATCTTTCTGATTTATTTTCTATAAATTCAAGGTCTCACCTTCTAGCCAAGGCAGCTTATAAATGTGTTTTCCTAAAAACTGAAAGACAATTTGTTGCTACTTGAGATAATTTTCTAAAATATGCTCATATTTTTAAGGTAAAACTTAGTCCTATTTTTCAGCCAGGTCTTTATTTCCTTCCTTTTCCTATGAAAATTCTAGAAGGTAAATGTCTTATTTTTAAATTCTTTACCTGTGGTTTGATTGCAAGTTCAGTAATAAAAAGTATTATTTATCATTTATTTTAAAAAAAGAGAAAGAATACCATCATGCAGAATTGAACAGCAGCTTTCAATTGGACCAACGTATTTAATTAATAGGCAGTTCTGCCTAAATTACTATGTTGACTAGACTTTTTGGGACAAGTCTAGATTAGTGGTAAAATGTGTAAAGATCTATTAGTGGTATCTACCAGGGTTGCAGAAATGAAAATGCCTACATGCTAGGAATTTTGCACTTATTGACCAAAATGGGCTTGAAAGAGTATGGACTTTGAAAGTGAAAAATACGTTTTAATTCTATCAGCTACTTGTTATGTGATTAGGGTAAACTGCTTAACTTCAATAAACCTCACTATCTGGATTTGTGTAACTGTGCTTGTTGTTGTACTTCATAAGTCAGATTCTACTTCACAAGTCAGACTCAATTATATTATGTATGTGAAAATGTCTGGTAGAATTTTTACTATATAACTGAAACCAATTAAAGTTAACTGAATCCAACACCTTTACTTGCTCATTAGGGGCAGATAACCCCAGGGACCTGCTATGAGAATGCTAGTAATTGCACAGTTACAATTTCAACAACCCAAAGCTAAACCATCAAGCATATATTTGCCACATGCTATGGACAAAGAAGTACACTAAGTAACATAGGCAAACACAGATAAATAAGTAATGGAATTATTTAATAAGTGATTTATGTTCTAAGGTAAACCTTTGCTATTTTCAAATAGTTGCACTCCTGTTTGAATACCTTTCTTCAGACACTTATATTTTGAGGAAGCTCTTGAATTATTTCTTTCTGTATAATTAAGCACTTATGTTTTTACTATAGGCTCAATATACAAATTACATCTATTTTAATCTCAACTTCAGAGACACTTTTCAAGTAATAGGAGATATATTTAATTATTTTTAAGACAATCTAATGTGTGTCATGTTGAAACATAGTAAACTGAATATTTTTGTTCTATATTGTATATAAGCTTGGTTTTCCTATACCTATACTCTTTAAAAAAATATCTTCTCCTAAATGCCTCAGATCGTTGTTGAGAGTATTCTTTCTGTACAAATCAGATTTTTGAACTAGGGACCATGAATTTTAAAGAAACAATTTTAAATCGTTCATTAACCATCAATTATAGCCCTGTCCTTCAAAGATCCAATACAGAAAGACCTCCAGAAATTTAAAGACCAGGAACCCCGATAGAGGGCTTAAAAATTCGGCTACAATCATATGCCACATTAACAGGATTACTTAGTGGGCTACACTTTATCTGACCTCTGGCCCCAGGACCCACAATCTAACATTTACAATCACAACCTTCACATAAGTCCTCATACATTTAATTTAGTGTACAAAACTCACTGATTATCAGGACTTCAATGTCTTCATAAACTAAACCATTGTTAGAGCCTCAGACTTTATTCTGTCCAAGTCACTCTTTCCTCCTTAAGCAACCAATTAGCTCCCTAATCCCAGCTCACTGCTGCCACCTTCTGGTCGTGTTGTTCTGTCCCCCAACCCCACTGGCTTTTGCCCTTAAAATATGTTATTTGTAAAACTTGGATAAAAAAGATATTTGATTTTTAAATTAAAACTTGAACATTAACATGGCTACACGCCATGATTGTCATGACATACTACATCTGGGATATAGTTAAGCTTCACTGTCCTGGCATCACGTAGTCGTTACAACAGTTTTCTTCCTCGATAGACAACTTCTCTGATATAAATCTGTTAATTTCATTTCCAAAGTATGGTACCTACTCTCTATCTTAAATTTAAATTATTTTTCCAAAGCTTATAATCAGTGGAATAGCACTGACATGTCAGTGGGCACTTTGACGTGGACAAGCATTTCATAAACTAAGGGTAACAGCAGTGGTTTAATGTGCCTCAGATTGGCTCACAGGCCTAGGGCCAAGGCCAGATGTGATGGGGTGGATGGCTAGTGAAACAAGTCTAGGCTCCATCCCAAGGTCCTTGGCTCACTCTATGGGCACATTTGAATGTTACTAATAGAATTATATAGGTTATTAAATTGAAAGTTTGGAAAAAAATATGAAAAAATAAGACAGAAATCCGTCAATAATGTCAAAAAATTCTCAAGATTTTACTCAATATTTATACAGTGAATCTGAGCCAGGGAGAATATTTAATCTTGGTGAGAAAAAAAAACTTATCTCTTGCAAAATTTCCAAGAACATTGTCATTATGAACCTCTTTTTCAACAGAACACTGCAGATCCAATTGTGCCCTCTATATAAGCAAGGCAGTGTCTCAGTTCTGTCACTAGAAGATGGAAGTCAGTAGGGGTCACTTCCTCTTGCAGGAGGTCAAGGCTTGAGCCAATCTTAACTACCGAGATCTGGGTAAAAGTCACTGCTGGCTGTGGAATCAGTGATTGCTTTTCAGAGTCAAGAGCAAACAGGTTCAAGCAGGTTTATAAACACAGATGCATGGAAGTACTAAGCTAAATCAGAGAAGCAACATCTACTGTGCAGTCTAGCTATAAGAAAAAACATAAGCGTGTGGAAAATAGTAACCCATCCTATGCTTCAGTGTTTATAGGATAATATACTCATAGAGTGCTGGCAACTGTCACCAGGTTTAAAAAAAAATCACTGACTCTACCTAAGGAAGCAAAATTTTATTTTCCCATCTTAAAAATGTAGGCCAAGCATACTAGAGGGCTTTTTGGTTTTTTTGTTGTTTGTTTGCTCCCCCCCCCACCCAAAAAAAAAGTCAGTAGTTTCATTCTTCAGGTGTAATCTTCTGATTTTTAAGAGCTGACTACCAAAATGGTTTTTTAAATCAGTTTGAGAACCAAAGGAGATGTTGAATCCCAATGAGCAGCCTGAAAATTAGTAACTCTTAAAATAAATTTTGTTGTGCTCCCATGTTTTCATGTTCATTTAAAGTTTATTCTGTGATTCCTCTTGGTTTCCTTTAAGTTCTGAGCACCTTGCTCTCAGGGTCTGATGTTATAAAACTGGACTTGGGTTCCTACCAATTCAAGGACCGCTGGCCTTAGGAGAATCAGGCAGAAGGATTAAGGTAAAAGAGGCATCATCTGAATCCAACACAGCACTTCAGAAACCTGTACCGGGATTTGGGCTCAAAGTCTTATGGTTAGAAGCATCATAATTTTTCCCTAGAATGTCTCTTGGGCAATTTTTCCTCCCTTAACTGAGGCAGAAATAGTCAGCTAGTAATGAACCAATGATTACTTCCTGACTGCCATCTATTTTACTCTTTTATTTCATTTTATTCCTATAATATAAATCCTAGAATCCAATAGACCAATCCTAGAAGATCAATACAAAATCATAGAAAATTATCTTCCCTATATCCTGATATGAATGATTTTGATGATAATGTCTACATATACCAAAATTATGATAGGGATTATGACTTGTGACACACACTGATGTCAAAATATCATGCCACTGCTGATCTCACAAAGCTACACTTGACTGCAGACCATGTAAACTATCTGTTGGGACACATTTCTCCATGGATCTCTTGTGCTTCTGCATGTCTTATTAGTGAGACATTGGCTGTTCTTTATAGTAGATCATCTTTCACAGATGTTGGTCTAGTCAGCAGCCTTGAAAGATAGGTATCATAGCTACTTCTGGAACAAAGGTCAAGCATACTTCTGCCCATTATAAGAGATTTATGTTTCCTCAGTTCAACACAGTATAATGTAGACATCCACTGGACCCATTCATACCACTCCTGTGAAATTTTGGGCAAAGGAAACCATCACAAATATGCTCATGCTTGTGCTGCTGGCTATTTCTTGAGTAATAAAGTCCTTTGTGCGTGACCCAGAAATCATGCATCTTCTGTCAGCATCTATGAACTGTTGCTTTCTACTTTCTTAGCTTCCAAATTGGCTAAAATCTCAGGTACTTCACAGTTCTTGACAGCACTATGTCAATAGCACAATATTGGCCTGTTACACGCAACTGGCCCTGAAACATATGAAGGCTGTCTGGGAAAAAATCCAGCCACAAATGACTCTATTTTTCATATATGTAATATGACAGCCCTCATATGCTTACACATGATCTGCCATGCTTCCACCACCCAATAAATTCTGATCTCAGACTTTTTATCTTCTCAGGTTACTCTTTTTCTCTCCTAGCTTTGTTTACCCATTCCTTCTGTCTGACCTAAGATTCTGCAATTGTTTTGTACGGTAGGCTTTGGTGGCCTCTACTCACTAACCATACTATAATATTTCAATAATTTTTTTTCCATTTTTGCTAACTTTCCTTGGCAGTGACAGATGGCAGGGACTGTGAGTCACTACAGGGCTGATACAACACATGTTTTTCATCCTGTAGAATCAACTAGTGCATCCAAATATACTCTATGGTAGATAGCATTTATTTATAATTCAAATATCAACTATGTTCTTGTTCTAATGATCAAGTGAAGTTGCCTCAAAAATTTATTTTTGCAGAAAATCCTAACAATATTCTTCTAACACTTTCTCTGAATCTTTAAGAGTCTTGTGATCTCAAGCCCTTTTCTGACTTTGACTTCCTGACTCTACTAATGTCATATTTTATGTTCTGGGTCTTGCTGTTATTTTTTATTTCTGCTCTGTCATTAAAAATATAAAACTCAGATCCTTATCTTGACTTTTACTGAGGGAAAAATAGCAAGAGATGAATGCACATATATGAGATTTATTAAAAATTTGAAGGAAGTTTATTCCACTGCAAAGACATAGGGTTTACAAAGATTGTTTTGTTCTTTCTGTTATAGAGTAGATATTTAATATATGTCCATGAGTGTGGTGACAGTTTTCACTGTGTATCATTCTGACATCCACCCTCCGTTTTCTCTGGTATGAACTGAGATGAGCCCCAGGCACTATGAACTGTATCATTCAGATTGTTTGTCCACTGGCACCCTGTTGTAGTAAGTCAATAGGAGGAGGCTGAGCCAGCGATCAGAGCATAGTAGAATCAGGAAAGATTGCTTATCCTCCTGCTCCCTCACCATAGTCTGGCAGAAGCTACATTACTTCACTTTAGGCAGAGGGTGCCAATGGCTTCATGCATCTGCTACCCTCTGGGTACTTCACCATCCCTTGTTGATTCTTTTGACCAAAGTTCTGAAAACAGTCTCTTCATTAAACAATCTTTAGTTAAATTTTTTAGAGTATCATCTGTTTCCCTCCAGTAACTTTCCTGATTATCTCCAAGCACTAAAAATACACTATTTTGAATCCCAATTTTCCAGTGAAGAAGCTGAAGATCAAAGAAATGAAGTGCTGGCCCAAAATCAGTCAACCCCTGAAGGGAGGATCCAGGATATATCTATGAGTGAAGTGTTACCCACGTCTACATTGATTTTGTTGTTGTTGTTGTTAGTTTTTAATTATTCCAGGCTGTCTCTCAGTGTTTTTTATTAAGTTGATTGGTTTCACTAGTACATATGCCATACTAGCAAGCATGCTTATGCTTTAAAACGGTTTTCTGAAGCATTGTTCTATTACTTCTGCAAAGTTCTTGATATTTAAAAGCTGAATAACAGGGAATGCTGGGATAGCTCAGCCTGTTGAATGCTTGCCTTGCAACTTCCAAGGATCATATTCTCACCCTGAACCATGCAAACCTCTATGCTGAACTGTGGCACAGCTGGTAACCTTCAGAACAGCAGTGAAGGCATTTGCCTCTCATGTAGGAGGTTCCCAGTTTGGTTCCTGCTGTGCAGCCCCACATCCTCTTGTGTGGAATAAAACTATGTCACAGCTAATGATGTATAACTATGGAGACTGCTCTGGGCCCTTCTCTCTCTTTCTCTCTCTCTCTCTCTCTCTCTCTCTCTCTCTCTCTCTCTCTCTGTCTCTCTCTCCTTTTCTCAAAAAATAAACATTAAAAGAAAAGGTTGAATAACAATGAACGATTCATAAAAAGTTTCTACAATCATGAAGTAGCTACACCAATATACTAAAAAAATAATTAATAAATTACTTTAGGGGGATGCCAGGGTGGCTCAGCAGGTTAAGTGCTCACTTTGCAGCTCAAGGGTCCCAGGACCAAATCCTGGTCCCAGCCTGAGGGGACTGATATGCTGAACTGGAGTGTGCACCCAGTTCAGCTCTTGCCATGAGAGCTTTTTATGTGGGAAGCCCCCAGTTTGACCCCCCCAGCTCTCAGGGTCATGCCTCCCATGCCGGAGGCCCCGGCCCAGTTCCTGCCTGACACTGTCACCAGCCCACCTGTGTGGAATGAAACCATGTTGAAAACTGATGACATACGACTCTGAACACTGTTCTGGGCCCTCCCCCTTTCTCTCTTTCTCTCTCTCTCTCTCTCTCTCTCTCTCTCTCTCTCTCTCTCTCAAAAACAATAAAATAAATCTTTAAATATGCTTTCAAAATACATAAAGTCTGGCCCAGATATTATTTAATAATTGCTTTGTGTTTCTCCATAGAGCATTTATTTCTTGGTCTGAATGAAACAGATTCTAAATGCAGGATTCCAGAAAGCTTTCTCAATTAATTAACTAAGATTAGAAACAAAAACCTGTTACTAATAATTATCTCTATATGCCCATTACTGTACCAAGAAAAATTAGGGACAATTTTTAAAATTTTAAATAAGAACAAGTACTAGAATGTCAATGAAAATATTCCTGAGGATGATTTTAAATTTGCTTTTACTAGAACCTGCCAATAAAGTCTTGAACAATCCAAAAAATAATAATAATAATTAAGGTTGATTCCAGGAAAATGAAATGAGGCCTGGTTTCATTAATTATTTGAGAACACAGACTAGTCACCATTCTCTGCAAAACTTTTAAATAAAGAAATGTCATGGCTGACAGACTGATAGGTACCAAAGACAGCTCATGGATTTGTGTAAAATTACAATTGGTTTCTTCTGATTTTCTCAATCATATTTAGTGTATCCATCAGGGTATTAATAATCTTACTTTTTTCTAATTGGCAATTTTATTATGTCCCTTTTTGTTTCTTTGTGTATATCATGTGAAAATATTGTTTCATAATATATTTGGAGAAAAAAACAACTCCCACTCTTTTAGTGGTAGTGACAATTACCTACATATATCTCGTATACATTTCAATACATACAAATACCTATGAAAAACTCACATAGCTAACACAATTTGAATAGCAACTCTGGGTAAGATAGTCCTCTATAGATAAGAATAACTTTTAGATGTTTGTTTTTGATAAATACATTCTTTAGACATTTGGGGGAAAAATAGAAATTTAAGAATAATTAATTGGATTTTGTCTGAATTTTCTGCCATGTCTGATGGGAAGTCTATGGACAAAAATGTTCAACAATAACAAAAGCATTTTCAATAAGAAAATGGTAGAAAGTCATGGTAAAATAGGAAACAGAAAAAGGTCACTTCAAGTACCATTAAAGGACTATAAAGCCTGTTAGTGTGCAGGAGCAGTTGTAGTGAGTCATACTCAGGTCTATCATGAAGCTCATTTATCCTGCCCAGCCCACAGTATTCTGATTCCAAGCAGCTAAGCTTCACACTGGGGCAGTATACATGCTATTGAGATGCTATTAGGTCAATGTGACCAGAAGCAAAAAGAATTAATTTCTAAAGAGCAGAACTCAGCTCCCCCCTTTTCTTTTTTCTAGCTTTTGATATACCAGCTGAAGAAATCAAACATTGCTAGAAGGTTTTCATATAGTCATCCTGATTCACACCCACCTCCCTCAAACCAAGAGGTAGACACTACCCTAAATTCCAAGAAAATTCACTAACATTCTCCAACCACACCAAAGTGCGTTCATCGTTTTAGAATTTTTGAACCATATATTTGGATCTGAAAATTCAGGGAAGAGCGATTTTGTGGTTATGTCTCAGTACCTTTTCCTCCTTACCTTGTAGTCACATACAGGTAAGCTTTATAGCTCTTTGAAGCCTTTTTCCTCTAATGTCTTATGCAGATATTTTTAGTTTATTTTTATGGAGGGGTTGGTATGAATAACTTAGCCAGATATTTCCCAGGAAAAACAAATCATTATTTATCACTTTGTTACTGCCCCTTGATGACATCTACTCCACACACTTGTATTCTGCCAAAATTTTAATTAAGAGTCTTCATGGATCTGTAATTCCACTGAAAATAAAAAATATTGACAGTCACTGTAAATAATTTGATATTGATTGAGCAAAAAGAATGTTGGGCTATGTGAAAAGAAAAATTGAATAAAAGGTTTCAATTTGTTTTGGAATTGAACAGTATGTAAGGCTTTTTCATCCAGCATGGTTGGCAACTTAGAAATGAAAGTATGAAATAGTGACAAGTGTATGAGAAATATTGACAGAAAAAGGAAATTTTTTTTTTTAAGTTTATAATCCTATTGAGGACCTGGATCTATTTTTATCAAAGAACAAAAAGAAAGTTGTTCCTGGTGTGACTGAATAAAGAAATAGATGATGATTACTGAAGTAAGAAGGCTAAAGTTTTATGAAAGTATTTTGATTGTTTTTGAATGCCAACTTTTTTAACAAATCTAGAATAGATGATAGAGACAGACAGACAGATGATAGATAGATAGATAGATAGATAGATAGATAGATAGATAGATAGATAGATAGATAGAAAATCTACTGGTTCTGATTCTCTAGAGAACCCTAGCTAATATATTTCTCATAAATAAGAAGCTCAATCTTTGAAATAAAATATTTGCTTCAGCAGATTATTGCTTTTTATTACTCAATCACTTGACATTCAACCAAAATACTTATTTTTTTCACCTCCACCTTAAGACTGTATGGTGTACAAGCATCATACCAGCATCTTGGTCATACTCATATAGATATTCTCAATGTCTCCTCAAAGGATAGTTTAATTTTATTCCATCAGTATTTTCCAAAATAAGAAAAACATATGTAAATGAAAACCTCATGTATGGAAAGTTTCATAATTTCTATTGGCATATGAATAAGTTTTATAAAAATTTTAATCTTTATTTATTTAATGTGTACTAAAAATGACTGGCACCTTAAATACATAATTTTAATACTTAGGTGTTTATGCATTTATATAGAAGTACTGTCTATTTCAATTAAAAAATTCTAAGTAAACAATATTATACTTCAAATGCAGTTAAGCAAAATCATAAAGGTAATAAATGACTGAGTTTAATTGGAATATGAATTTACATATAATGTCTCCTCAAAAGTCATACTTGTCCTGATTTATGTCTGATCAAAATTTGGAATCTTTCTATAATATTAATATATAAAAGAAAGAAATGTGTATAGTACTCTGTAAAAAAAAAGCATATCTAATATAGATTATATGGAATATATTTTAAAGATGACTCGGTGTATAAAATTTAACAACCATTTTTGTTCACTCTCCTCTTGCATCTAAAATTGAGAAATGCCACACACACACACACACACACACACACACAGGCATAGAAGTTTGAAAGACCTCTTGGCAAAAAGAAAAAACTGCATATGGTAGCAGATATATGTATATGATGGCTTATATACATAGTGACATATCTGATTCTAAATAGGTATCAAAGTTTAAAGACAACATGAAGTACCTTGCTTTATCTTTAATTCTTCAGAGCAGAAAAAAAGAATCCTTCTATTTTAAAAAATTACACATTTAAGACACACTTTCTCCTATATGAACTACTCCTTCGTAATTTATCTCAGTAAAGACAGTATAGTGGAAGAATAAAAATCATAGATTTTGAAGCCAAATAGTTACATACTTACCGGTAGTATAAATTTGTGAACCTAACCTTTTTAGCTTGTTTTCACATTAACTCCAGAGACCTAAAATTAGTACCTTCTTCTGAGTGTTATTGATTTAAACACGATAATGTATAAAATGTCACATGCATTCTGTTCTTTATTAATAGGTTCATTCATCCCTTTACTGTTTCACTTAAAAAATATTTATCCAACATGTACAATGTGTGAAGAACTTATTTCATCTTTGGGAATATACCAGTGAAACATACAGAAAGAAATAACTATTGTCTTGTGAAAACTTACTTGAGTGTGGATAGAGAGAGAATTAAAAAACAAATAGACAATCGTTAGGGGATATAAGGTAATAAGAGTTATAGAGAAAGTAGGTCAGACAAGGGAAAATGAAGTGTGGAGTGTAAAGAGTTGCAATGATTAATAGGGTAATTAGAAATGGCTTCACCAAAAAGATCAGATTGAACTGAGGCTTCAAAAAGGTGATAGTAAGCCACGTAGATTCTGTAAGGAGAGTACTTCAGGCAGAGAATAGGGTAAGTGCAAATGTTCGATGTTGGAGGATGCCTGGTATGCCTGCAGAAGATGTGAGAGTAACAGCTGAAGGAAGTAAAGGCAGAGGAATCAACAGAGGACCAACACAAACCACTGTTGTTTTTTTAACAGGCAATTGTGCGGACCTTCGCTTTTACTTCGAATGAGATGGGAAACTACTGAAATGTCTTGAGCACTGAAGTGACAGGACCTGTTTGATATTTTTAAAGGGTATTTTAAAAAGTAGGATGTAGATAAGGGTTTATAAAGGAGAACAATGAGGAGTCTAATGCTGTAACCTGGGTATAAGATGACAGTGCTTATACCAAAATGATAGCCGTAAAGGCATTAAAAAAAAATTAGCAGCCAAATATATTTCAATAACAGAACAACATAATTTGCTGATTTATTTTAGGCAAAAAAGAAATGAATAATGATTCCTCTATAATCTCAAAGAGACTAGCTATAATTATTATTAGCCTACAATTACTACTTGCAATTGAAAAATATTGAATTGTAAACAGATTAAAGAGTCTTGGCCAAGGAAATACAATTAGTTTGTAATGTAACTAGAATACTACAACTAGAAAGAATCCAGGCATCTAGACTCAAAATATGTTCCCTTTGTCTAGACTTGTATTGCTTCTCAACGTGATGCTTGTGCTATTTACCTTAGATCATGAGCATTTTGTCCAATACAATCAGCTGAGTAATAACTGCTTCCTGCAGTTTACTATTTTTGCATGAAATAACGTTAAGAGTATTAAAATGTTTATAGGTCTGACAGGCTGCAGTTTCACAACTTATAATGCATTTGCTCAAATGCTAAGGCAGAGAAAGGACTATTACAATAAAGTGTGAATGAACTCATCCTGCCTTGAATGAAAAGAACAATTCTGAGTGAAAATTCATTCATTTTTTCCCCTCACTTTTATAAGCTCCATAACCACGTGAAACAAATGAAAAATGCTGTGGAAAAACTGAGACAAACAACTCTATTAATGCAGCTGTGTACATTTCCGTACCAATGGCTCCCTACCCAGTTCCTTCTGCCTGAGAGGGTAAAAATTCTCATTTAATACAAGAAAGCAATTTGTCCTAAGAGTCCTTGAATTAAACCTTCAGAATAAAAGGAAGTTCAAACATTATTTGATGAGTCTCAGAAGCAATGCAAGCCAAACTCTCAGATCTACGTCAATTGATGTGAAAATAGATTCCCAAGAGCTTTCTCCTCTGGTGGCCTCTGATTGTCGGCAGAGCTGAAGGATAATGACACGCTAAAGTTATAAGCATCCTAGAGGAATATGGGGGCAAGCTATTTGGCAGCAAACTGTACCCATATGAGCCAGTTAATGATGAATTTGCTAAACCCACTCTAGGCTTTCTGTACTTGAGTTTGGCCAGGAAAAAAAAAAAAATAGGTACATTGAAGTGAGTTCAGAAAAACAGTCATGTCCAGAATAAAAGGGATCATTTAAATTTATGTCTCACAAATTAACCAATAGTGTTTTACTAACCTTGTCTTTCCATATATAACCACTTAAATCATAAGATACAAATATATCTATAATTGTTAGGAAGGCCTTGTGATGCCTACTATGAATACAGAGATGACTATGAAAAACATGTCAAGAAGGGGATGCTGGGATAGCTCAACAGGTTGTGTGCTTGCCTTGCAACCATGAGGTCCCAGGATCAAGTTCCGACCCTGGACTGTGCAAACCCATGTGCTGAACTGTGGTGTAACTGGTAACCACCAGGATGGTGGCAAAGGTTCTCACCTCCCATGCCTGAGGTTCCTGGTTCAGTTCCCAACCCCTGCAGCCCCACATCCACCCACAACTAAGGATATACTACTATGGAGGCTGCGCTGGGCCCTCCTCCCATCTCTCTCTCTTTCTCTCTTTCACTCTCTCTCTTTCTCTCTCTCTCTCTCTTTCTCTCTCTCTCTCACATGCGCGCTCGCTCACTCACCTTCTCTGAAAGAACAAAAAATAAATATTAAAAAAAAGACACATCTAGAGAAGAACAACTTTTTTGCTGTGAGTATGGGCATAGCTGAAAATGAATAAGGTTGGTTTTCACATGGGGTATATGAGAGTCTATCGCATCAGTTAATGATTATGCCTTGTGCCTATCTCTTTTGTAGACAATTCAGGTGACTGTAAAGTGAACTAGGACTGCCAGGAATATAAGAACTAAATATAAAACTTAAAACTGTTTATAAAACACTAGTGATGATAATTAGATTGCCAATTAAAATACAGGATACCCAATTCAATTTAAATTTCAGATAGATAAGAAATAATTTTAATATAACTATGTTATAAATATTGCAATTTTAGTTTGTTTAGTATTTATTAGACATTTTAGTGTTATTTAGTATTGCATGGTATTTAGTATTACTTAATATTGCATATTTTAGCATTTAAGTATATCCTATATATGGATGGTATGGAGCATACTTAAACCAAAAAATATATATATTTATATATATATTAACTTCAAATTTAACTAGGCATATTGTGTTTTTATTTGCTAAAACTGGCAAACCTAGATTAAAGAGACCTTTCAAGATATACTAGCAAGGTTTATAGGAAAATACATTTCCCAAGAAGTAGAGAAACTAATTGAGCCTAAGCATTGTCTCTTAATGGTTATGCATTCTTGAGCATGTCACTGAATAAGTCTGAATCACACTTCTCAGCTGTCAGTTAAGTCCTCTAAAATACTATTAGTTTAAATTTTATTATGCATATATATATTCAGAAACTAAAATGTCCTGTTATATGAAAGACTTCAGTCTGGATTATCAAACTAACCATCACCAGCTACCACTAAATGAGCAACTTATGAGAAACTATAAAAAGTACTATATTTATAGGGTATTAACCACTTAACCCACATATAATTTAGTAAAACAATATCAGTGGATTATCCATCATCTTACATGTGAGAAAATTCTGCTTCAAAATTTAAATAATTTGTTTTTAGAACTCAAAGCTACTAAGGTACAATCAACATTTACAGATATCTTTAATATATGAAAGCTCATACTTTGCAACACTATACTAAATTGTTTCCAGTGATGCTTGAATTGGATTAAATAACTGTTCAGCTTTCTTAGACTTAAATTTATTGTACAGAGAGCCAACCTTGGATAAATTTATTTGCATTAAAAATAAATAAAAAAACAAGGGCAGTGATTATTTACTATGTTTATAAGGAGAAAATATAGGTCAACTGCCATTTTGCCAACTTAACTCATGAAGTTACAGAAGCTTTCTTTCCCTTAGTAGTTTTATTTCTTCAGTCCTTACTTCAAAGGAAAATTAACAACCAGTTGGCAGAGCCTAAACTACTATCAGTCATCTGGCAAAGCACATGTTGGAAGACCATAGATTCAAAATCTGAATCAATAAAGATAAAGCAATGCTATAGTGCCCACCAATTTGCAATGTGGGTAGAGAATGGGAACTAAATGTATATTGGTAAATGTAATCAGTTTAGTCCAATGATAAACCCATTAATGATAAAATAAGTTACATGATGCCACAAAATTGATACCGGTAATTGAAAGCAGTTTTCATTCAATCTTCTAAGCATCGTAAACAGTTGCCTAATTGCTATATCTATAAGATGACAGGCAAAATAAGAAAATACTCCAAAAATAACATACAATCTAAAATATAAATTACTTTATGACACCATTAATATGTCAGCATAACTTTTTTGAGTCTATATTGTTAATTTTCTGAATGTAAAATGGCACAAACATGTTATGGCCCTTTATGGAGAAAGAAGAATGTATTATAGTAGACAGGTATCAAATGTGATGAGAAAGAAAATCAGCATTTGAGATGGGTCTAATCTAATTTTGCCGTAAGTGAACGGAGATGTGGGAAATCAGGGCATGCATTTTCGGCAAGAGGGAAACCAATGAGAATAATGCTGTTTGTTACTAGTTGAAAGGAAAAGAATGTTTTGAATTTATTCTCTGCCACTATGTGGTGTCAGAAACCAAGGGGATGGGGAAGCCGGGATGGCTCAGTGGGTTAAGCGCTCACTTTGCAGCGCCGGGGCCCGGGGATCGAATCCCGGCCCTGGCCCGTGCGGAACCATATGCTGAACTGGGAGATCCTCCAGTTCAGTTCTCTCTCTGTCTCTGTCTCTGTATCTCTTTCTCTCTCTGTCAAAAATAAATAATAATAAAAAAAAAAAGAAGCAAAGTAATTTACTCCAAAATATTAAAAAAAAAAAAAAAAAAAAAA
>PVKE010029399.1:0-20282 GCA_004027555.1 Craseonycteris thonglongyai | reverse complement strand
TTTATCCTACCAGCTGATTTATGAAACTATAAATTTCTGCTTTGCATGCTAAATCAATATATATTAGTATCAGAATATTCATTGCTTTTCAAAATTTAAAAGATAAGCTTATTACTGTTAAATGAGTAAAAGTGTTCTTGGGTTTTTTTCTCCAGTGGAACTGAGAGTAGAAAGTTAAATATAAAAGTTCCATATTCTGACCAGCAATAATCAGATCTATGATTTATGGAGAAGGTCAGATTTTAAAGGATACTTTTATTGATAATAAATCTTAAAAGGGAAAGTATTACATTGGAAACTGAACAGAAGAATAGTAATGTACAGATATTGATATTTCTGATAAAAAATATTAATAAAAATGTGATAAAAGTTATAAAAATAGAAAGGGTCATGATATAAGTACAGTAGTTACTTTTAGCGTAAAGGTGATTCATGCAACTGGATTGTCTCAGAAATTTAATTTTCCTAAACATTTCCAGTTTTTCAAGTTCTTTTATATACGGTACATGATTTCATTTCATTGTAGTATAATCTGAGTCTCGACCACTTAGGAGAACATACCGGATTACAATAAATAACAAAATATTACTTTTCTAATATTTATATCCAAAAATCTTTAGGTAAGTCTAGATCCATTTTCTTTAGCCTTACAATTCTCCACTCGTTTAGAGAGTTTGTTGGAGATAACTCATGTCTACTGGCAACTGTCCTGGTGGCATGGCCACTCGTCCATTCTGTTTGGGCCATTTCAGTCAGTTTGCTGTCTCTCTTCATGCTGCGGTGCCAGAGGTCTCTGGTTTCTCCTCCATTGCAGATGCACCTGTCTTGCTCCCACAAGCTGCACTCAAGGAGAGGAGGTGCCCTTCATTCCCAGTAGCACTAGAGCCACACAGGGTACAGGTTAGCACTTCTCTGTCTACACAAATGCGGGTGAAACTGTCCTTTCATTTTTCTACAGCCTCACCTCCTGAGGACACTGGGACAGTCCTTGAGAGCAGAGGTACAGCTAGAGCAACATAAAGAGCAATGGCCAATAAAACCCCAACTCACCCTTGCCCCTTCCCAGTTGTTGTTCTAAAGGGAAGCTTATGTACTGCATTTTCTTTTTCCTGAGAGTGAGTGCTTTTCCAAGGGGTGTCTGTTTGTCCTGTGGAGTACCTCAGGAAGGCCCAGCCACGCACCTTCTTTCCACACTTCCTTCCAGATCCCAGGAACGAACAGCTTAGGGCTTCAGAGCCTTGTCATTCATAGCACCACTCAGTTTTTATTGTTGTAGTTTGTTACCAGATGAAAAGGTTAAATCATTAGCATAAGGTGCTGTAGTTTTTAGAACTGACACCTCAATTAAATCTAGTGCTCCTCTCTATGCCCCCATTGCCAAAAGGGGAGAGTTCCCCAATATATGCCCCAGAAAGGATCATGGTACCTGTCTTGATATAAGACAAGGAGGTTTTCAAAAATATCTTATTTGATTATTTGAGAACTTTTTAAATGCATCCAAACCCACTTTTAAAATAAATGATACTAGCCCATCTTATTCTCTATATAATAAATGCTTTCACGTAAAAATGTAAATATGTTTAATAAGTTCTGTAGATTATATTGATTATGATACTATCTCCAAATTAATGTTGTCCTTAGTTTCTGTATTATATCTACCATTCAGTGTATATTTCCTAAATACTAAGATGATAACACCAACTTCTTATGAAATAATGATGACTGTTGTGCTCACTGTTAGGGTGAGCAGAACTAAAATCTATGAAAGCCTACTCTAGTGAGACTTTAAAAGTAGTCAGTTTAAAAGTTCAACTTAGCTTTTATGACTTCAAGAATTCCCTACATTGTGAAATATCAATAGAAAAAAATGTCTTGTTATTTAATACTATTTTAATGTTCTCCAAATATCTTTTATCTGATATGAGATTAGGACTCCTTTTTCCTTGTATAATTAGACGACATCTTTGAAAGCATCTCACTGAGGCATGTTCTGTGTGTTTTCTTTTTTAGTGGGCAGTCCTGACCTGTGGGCACTGTTTCTGTAATGAATGCATTTCAATTATTATCGAACAGTACAGCGTGGGGTCTCACAGAAGCTCCATTAAGTGTGCCATTTGTCGCCAGACCACGTCTCACAAAGAAATCTCGTATGTCTTCACATCAGAGAAAGCCAGCCAGGAAGAGGACATCCCTGTGAAGGTAGGTTATGAACATGTAGAAGCATAGTCAGCAAAATAATAGGAACCAGTATCTGGTGATGAAAGCATCAAAATCAGAACAAGCCTGGCACAGTGAATGTGCAGAAACCACTGTTGCCTGTCTGTGGATACAGATACACTTCCTGAAAGCCTCTGCTTTACTGTCTGCTGTTTCCTTGTGGGAGGAACACAAGAACACTTTTTCCATCATACTTAGCAATAGTTGTGCCCACTGTGGCAAAAGACAGCGTATTAAAATAGCATTCTAGTTCCCTATTATTTTCTATGGTTTTCCTGTCTACTACAAATAGAGTTCTGGTTAAGTTAGAGATTTATTTAAAGAAATCAGAACAAGCCTCATGCTTTCACTTAACTCTTGATATCGGGGTGGGGGGAGGATGCTCCCAACCATATTGAAGGAGAAAAGGAGTTGGTTATTGAAGTTAGTGAAGACTGTCACCAGAAGGAAGTAGTACGCTTTTAAGTTGTGTGGATTGATATTTCAGGGTACAGCCAAAATTTACCTTTGTCTTCCTATTTTATTTTTCCATGCTTCATTCCGAATTTTAAGAAAGTGACACTATAGGTATTTTGAAATCAGAAAGATCTGTAATTGGACGCTACCTAAGGGACATTTATTTAATGAAAAGTCTTTACTAGGCTTTTTTGTTCTTTATTTTCTTTGAACATGCTTTTTTTTCTTGTTCCTAACCAAACTTAGACAAAGAACAAATCAGTACGTGAGGATAGTAGGGAATATAGGCCAGAAGAGCGTGGTGGAGCTGGCTCTTTAGCAAGAGGTGGTTGAATTATTTTCATTAATTGCTTCTCCTCTGGGTCCCTGATCGTCTCTTCTCACTCTGTTTAAGGATTGTATTTTGTGAGTAAACTTAACTGCAAGGTGTAACTGTTATTTAGGCAATTTCAGTTAAGATGTTATTAGGATATTTGGCAGTTGTTAGGATACCCCCTCCTGAGAAAACTTTACTTGAATTAAAGAATAAATAATTGTTCTTTATGCGTACTGTTATTTGAGTACAACTTGAAAATATCAGTCATGTTGCTCTCTATTAGTGTGTTGAGATAAAACAAATCCCAAAGTTGCAATGAACTTTCTTATTTATTGGACACATATTGTGTGCCAGGGAGTGTGCTAGGCCTCACAGATGCAACATAACTCATGGATAAAACAGATAGGATCACCGCCCTCATGTATTTTACAGTTTAGCAGTGGTAGGGGAGTTTGAGTTGAGGCAAAAAGCATAGACATTAAACAGATAATGTGGTATAATTGTGATAAACACTACAAAAGAAAACCCAACCTGCTTTTCTGAGAGAATGACATTTAAGTGGGCATCTAAGGATTAATGGATTGGCAGACCTGGGAAAAGGATAGAAGTTATCTTTTGGGGAAGATAACAGACAAAAAATCCAATATGTGGAAGGGCCTGTGGCAAGAAGGAACTAAAACAGAACTGAGCTACTACAGTATAGAAAACACAAAAGAAAATGGAAACCAGAGAGGGGCCAGATGTTGAAGGGTCATGTGAGTATTTGAGAATTTTATTTTTATATAAACAGCCATTAAATGTTATAAGCAGAGAAGTGTCGTGATCTGATTTGGATTTTTAAAAGATCCCCCTAGCTGCAGTATGAAAATTAGATGATCAGGAATACAAAAGAATAGAATAGGAAAAAATTAGAAAGAAGGCTACAACATAGTGATGGTGGCTTTGATTAGGTTGGTGGCAGTAGAAATAGAAGTGGAAATATTCAAGAGGTATTTATTTATTTATTTATTTATTTTTTTATTGTTTTTGACAGAGAGAGAGGGAGTGAGAGAGATACAGAGACAGAGAGAGAACTGAACTGGGGGAGCTCCCCAGCTCAGCACATGGATCCGCACGGGCCAGGGCCGGGACTCGATCCCCGGTCCCCGGCGCTGCAAAGTGAGCGCTTAACCCACTGAGCCATCCCGGCTTCCCCTTAAGAGGTATTTAGAGTCAAGTTGATTAGTAACAGAATCTTGGAAAGGTTGATGAAGATTTCATAGGTGACCCCAGTTTCTGTTGTGAAAAATCGGGTGAATAATGGTACAGTTTACTGATAGAAAGAATTTGGAAGAGGAGAACGTTTAGTCATACTATATTTGAAGTGCCTAAGACATCCAAGTAGAACTCTCTAGCAAAGTACTAAAACGTGGAGCTGTAGATATAAAACCAAAGTCATTGGCATAAGTGATCTCTGAAGCCGTGAGAGTGAAGAGATTATCTAAGGAAGGAAACATAGAAGTTAACTTTAGATCAGGTCCAACAGAACTTTTTAAAGGTGGAATAAAGAGAGAAGAGCTGAAAAGGAGACTTAAGAAGTCACAACTGGAGACATAGGCGGTCTGGGAGTGTGTGCTGTTAGCAGAAGCCACAGGAAAATTCTACTTCAGTAAGGAGACAGCTACCACCACCACTATGCACTGACACTAAAGGTGGCTTAGCTACAGTCTGGACTAATTTGGCTAATGGAGGTCATTATGACTTCAGAAGGAGCTCCTCCAATGGAGACCTAGAAGCAAAAAGCAGATTAAGAGGGAATGAGGAATGAAGAGAAGTGAATAAGTAGAGAGAAAGTGCCCAACTCTTTTATAAATTAAGCTGTGAAATAGAGGGAAAATTGTAACCAGGAGATATGAAGTAAAGAAAGACTTTGAGTTGTTAGTTTTATATTTTGTTTGGTTGGTTGGTTTTGGTTTTTTTTTTGGTGTTACTTTGTTCAAGATAAAAGATTACTGAGCATGTTTAATCTCCAGTTAAGAAGAATAGATTGAAGATTTAGGAGAGAGAAGGGATAATCTATAATCTTGAAAAGTCATGGAGAGTGTTCACGTAGAGAGAGAGAGTAGAGATCTCATTGAAATCAAATAATAGGTGTAGGTTGGGCTGTTCAGCATAGTGAGTGTTGGTGTTCTTATGAGACAATAGATCTTAGTGATTTTCGGAGAGGAGGGGTATTCAGTACTCCAGATGTGACTACAGAAGTGGGGGACCCAAGTGAAGTGCAGGAGAAAACGTTCTAGAAGATGAGCCGTGACAGCTGAATGTTGAATGGGTCGCCCAAGTGGACAGTATATAATACCTAGAGTTAGTTACACTTTATCCTGCTCACCACACAAAAAACTGCTTTTCCTCTCAGTCTTCCTTGCCCCTTTCTTCCTACTCCTATAGTTCTTCTCTCCCTTTCTTTCCCATAAAAAGTCTTTCTTAACCCTTTCTTCTTTCTCTTCTATCTCTTCCTCTGGCATCCCAAGGGCCACAGATGGCATTCGTGGCTAAGAGGGGCTGCTGACTCTTAAATGAAAGCATTCACAGTACAGGGAACAAGCATAAGAAATGCTGTGTCAGGCTTCATGCAGTGAGGTTTAAGAAGTGATTGCTATAGCTACCAGTAAACAGCACAGCCTCTGTGAACGTGAGTCACTGAGCTCATCAAAGCCAAGCACCTGTTTATTCTATGGCAGCTTTCCTAGATACCCAGGAGAGAGACTAGGACAGTTACATTTGCTGTGCTGTTGGGACAGGGATATCAGTACACAAATGTGCTTATCACGCTCCGATTTCTTTCTGTCTTTCATGGGTATTGATGAACACATGAATTTATTGAAGCATCTTATTAAAAAAATAAGATTACAGAATTTACCAAAGTTAACTCCTCTTTTGTCATATACTTGTATTTCCTTTTTATTAAGTACATGACTGAATATCATACCTATTATGCAAGTTTTACCCCTCTTCCACATTCTCACCTTGCTTCCTGCTGCCTTTGTCATGGCTTCTCACTGCCTTTTCTGACACCACTTGTGTCTGCCACTTCTGCCTTCTGGTGCCTGCCCCCTTCTCTTCTATCATATTTCTGCCCAACTGTCTGCCACCTTCTCTTTGAAGCACCTGCCTATTGTTTACTCTGCCTCTCACTGCACTCTTCTGATGATCTAAAACTCTCCCACTGAATGGTCACACCTTCTATCTTGTAGTTGAGGGAGTGATCAGACATAAAATAAAGATCTCTCTATGGGAATAATGAAGGCGTAATTTTGGAATTTTGTAAGTACTAGTGCAAACTATTTTTAAACTTAGGGTTTTGTTGTTGTTGTTGTTTTTCTTTTACTGTTGATTATCAGATTCCTGATCTTTATTAAACAAGCCCGAGAAGTGGCTTTTTTATTTCATTTAAGTTTTTTTATTATCTGAAATGTTTATTCACTCTAAGCAAGCTATTAAGAATCTCAGACATAGCAAACAATATAATATACAAAGTGCTGAATCTCAGATAAAAGATATTTGGAGAACATAAAAATAGTATTAAATAACAAGACATTTTTTTCTATTGATATTTCACAATGTAGGGAATTCTATTAATTGACCATAGAAATAATGTGAACACTAAAATCACAATGTTCTCTTTAGTGGATGCATTTAAGCTAAAGACTGTATCTACCCTAACTGCAGTGTGCCAGTATTCCTAAATGACCCTTGGAACCTACTGGGCATTTCACAAAGTAAACAAAATTCCCCTTGCAAGTTCTGACAACTGCCAGGCATTTTGGATGGTGAAGTAGGCCTCCTGGCAGAACATATGCCCCACGTGGCATGTTCCCTGTGTCCTAAATTGGGCTAGGCTTCGTACAAAGCATTTTTTGTCAGTGGAAACCCTGACCCTGTAATGGACAAGCTTCTTATGTCATAAGAAGTTTCTATCCAGCAGAAAATATGCTATAAGATGTAGCCACGGCAAAACAGCTTCCATCCCACCTATCTCACACACACACAAATGCTTCATCATCTCAGATTTCTGAGTGTCTGGTAGTTGATTGGCCTGCTTTTTAAAATGAAGATTGAATTTAGGCCCCATTCTTATACATTTTGATTCATTAGATATGGAATCTGGTCCAGGAATCTTCACTTTTAACAAGTAAACATTGGTAATAGAGATGTTTTATGCAGCCTTTTTATAGGAAAAAAAATACAGTGTATTTCAAACTCTCAGGGAAGCCTCGAAATACCCTACGTTGAATTCTATGTGTAGAATCCTGGTGCTTCCTTTTTAGTTTTTTTGTTCATTGATTCAAAAGTGATTCATGAACTCTGTCTTATACTTTTGAAATATAATTAAACATCTTTGTGGGGGAAACACTAATGGGCAAATTATGAGTGAATTTAGAGTTGGTATAAAATAATTCAGTAACTATAGTCTACAAATGATTACATCTAAATGTATTTAAATATTTTTATGTAAGATTCTTATACATAAACATATAAGTTCATGTACAAGTATCTTTCATAAAAATTTAGAATGCAGTTGTATCATGAGTAAATATAATAATAGTTGCAAAACCAGTTTATATTCACTTGCCAGATTAGCATTTGTAATTCTGAACTGTTAGTCCAGTGTTAAAGTTAGCAATAGCTTGCAATAAATTGAATATGTCATGGAGACTTCTAAGAAATAAGCCATAAATTATCTTTATAAAGAACTTATACTTCATGCAGTGTAAACTCCATTAAAATATGAAAAGGACATTGTTCTTGAGGTGAGGACTTTGTTTTATTCACTATTGTATCCCTAGCATCTAGAATAATGCCTGACATATAACAGGTACTCAGTAAGCAGATGGATGAGTGGATGGGTGGGTGGATGATAAGCAGGCAATTGAATAGTATTGACATATAATATCCCTTATCTCTTTGAAATCATCATGCAAAGTGTTTAAAAAGACCAGGATAATATTTGGGTGGCCCTGTGCACCTATAAGATTTCCTACAGCCTAGGTGGAGATTCCATTGAACCTTACACAAGTAACATGTGAATGATTAAAGAACCTAGCACTTGCCCCAGGCTTTTGCTTGAAAATTATTCCTACTCATAAGACCAGTTATACAAGCTGCATAACTACCCTGAGCTGTATCTGTCACTACCAACAGGGGTTTTTACATGGTGAACAGCTGCAGACAGAAATAAAACAATGTTAACTGGTCCTAGCTGAAACTGCTATGGATGGCACAGGTGCATTGAGAGAGGTAGCTCAAGTGCAGAATAAAAATAATGAAAGTCATAAAATACCAAGACAGGAAATTATTTCCTCTATACAACAATAAAGGAAAGCATTCCAAGTTATTTGCAAGTTACAAACCACAAGGAAACCTAAAAAAAAGAATTTACTACCTGTCACCAAGTTATAATCCAGTAAGTCATATTACTGATTAGAGAATATAATATAGTTTTCTTTTAAAGAGAAGGGGAAATAAGCTAAGTTGTATAAATTTGACTTTAAAGTGATGTTCTTCAGTGAGATGAATCTTTAAAATGTCTCTATTCTCAAAACCTTTGATTCTTGTAGTATGTTTAAAAGATTGCAAAAATCAATCCAACAGGGATACCGGAATAGCTCAGCAGTTGAGCACTTACCTCACAATCGGGAGGTCCGGGTTTAATTTCCTACCCTGTCCCATGCAAACCCATATGCTGAGCTGTGGCACAACTGGTAACTCCTGGGATGGCTCCTCAGCAAAGGTTCTTGCCTCATTCAGGACGCTCCCAGTTCTGTTTCAGTCCTGCGCAGCCCCACATCCACCTGTGTGGAATGAAACTGTGTCACAACTCATGATGTACAACTATGGAGACTGCTCTAGGCCCTCCCTGCTTGTCTGTCTGTCTGTCTGTCTGTCTGTCTGTCTCTCTCTCTCTCTCTCTCTCTCACACACACACACACACACACACACACACACACCTCTCAAACAATAAAATCAATCCAAGTAATAATTGGAGTATTCATATGTTACCTGTGCTCTGTTTCAGATGTGAGTGTCCCATCCCTGACAAAGCTGAAACTCATCACCTGTTGCAGGAGCACATTAGGCATCCATTTGACCCTAGAGCAGCGAAAACCACTGTAGGTACAGGAGTATGCAGCACTAGTGTAATGACACAGTTCAGAAGACACGTTCAGGGGATGCTGGATCGAATCCCAGCCCTGGCCCATGTGGACTCACATGCTGAACTGAGGCGTCCTTCCCACACGGGAGGCTCCCAGTTCAGTTCTTGCCGGGGTCTATGTGGGAGGCCCCGGCCCATTTCCTGCCCTGTGCAACCCCACACACACCTGTGGAGTAAAACCATATCAAAAACTGATGATGTACAACTATTGAGACTTCTCTGGGCCCTCCCCCTTCTCTCTGTCTCACTCTTATCTTTCTCTCTCTCTATAAAAAAAAAAAAAAAAATTAAAAAAAATAATAAATAAATAAATAAATGCAGGTATGTTCACTTGTGATAGACACAGTCCTGATTGTATCATTGAGATAGTAAGTTTAAAAATTCCCAGAATTACAGGCCTTCCCCCAACCCCCTAAAACCCTGTTAACCTATAAGAAATAAGGGTAGACAAAAAATATGTTTATTTTTAGAAGAAACAATTTACACAAAAGCACACAGTGAAAAGTAATGCTGTGTTCCATATCCCTTTGCCTTGCCACTAAGAAATTTCTGTTTTTAGTTATGGAGATCACCTATGTGACTTTCAATAAAACACATAAATTTTGTTTCTTGAAATACTGGCTTTAGACTGTATGTATTTACTCCTCACTTTAAAGAATGAAGGAATTAGTGCATTATTATTTTTTTTAAGTTTTCTTCTCCCCTGAACTTTCTAATTTGTGTTACGGTATGATTTTTGTATTACAGGTTTTAAACTGTTGATTTTATTAATTATAGACGTTTCTTCTATATCTAGAGAAAGTCAGTGAACAGTATGTACAATGTTGTAATATAAATAATGTTCACTATAGAGCCCCATAGGGTTTGCTGCCTTTATTAACCTCCATTATATCTGCTAATAGGTAGGTGGAAAAAATCAGTGTTGATCAACTCAATGAGATAACACCACCCTCCAGTTGAGAGCTTCTTTTAAAGCCAATTACAGTGATTTCATTATACAGTACCTCACATAAAATCTACCTGTAGCCTACTTTGCTTTAGGTCAAATCCTCTTTGTCTTCCATGACTGCTCTTATCTGAGTCTCTAACTTTTATAGGTGGGAAAGCTAAAAATTACTTGCAAGATTCTATTTGCCTATTGTTAAGCATTCTGAATGATTAAAAAGTATGTGGAAATTTTTACATTGTATTCTAACCTTTTATTTTGTTTATTCGTTTGTTTTACTTGGTCATGTTTGGGATTGAGAAGACTAAATGTAATCATTTTACATTAAATAAATTATGTGTGTACTATATACAAAGGACCATCCTGGGCTCTAGGTGATACAAAAGTAAATGCAATTTGATCCCTACTTTCAAACAATATACCAACTGTTGAGTGACTCTGAGATATAATATAATGATCATATCAAATTATAGTAGATAGAACCATGGCAAAGCTATTAATTGTAGAAAAGCTGTTCTCCGAATAAAATTTCTCATCTCTCCCTTATGAAGGAGAAATTTAATGTCAAGCTTAGAACAATTCAATGAAATAATAAAATTGAAGAATACTTAGTTTTTACATCCAGATGTAATCAAGCATTTGTGGAGTTACGGTAACTAACATAATGTAATTACAGCACTTTTGCTTACATTATTGCATTTATCACAAATGTGACATTTGCAAAAACTTTAACATGTACAATATATAAGAAGTCCTACAAATAAGTATGAAAATATAGCCTAGTTTTTTTTTAATTGACAAAGGATATGAATAGACAGTTCATAAAAGAGGAAGTCTAAATGGCCAGCAAATGATATTCAAGTTCACTCAGGAAAATGCAGACTGGATGAAAATTTAGGTCCTCATTTCACCATTAGATTGGCAATAAATTAAATTGTAACAGGTTTGCACATGTTATCAATTTAACTGCTGATAGCTAAAAGTTCTAGTATTTTGGAGGGCAGTTTGATAGCGAATCTGCGAAAAAGTTACTTTCACCTTTGACCAAAAATTCTACTTTCTTTACCTATTCAACAAAAATATTGATATATGTTTTCAAAGCAATAAGTACAGGCGTAGTCACTGAAATATTGTTTATAATAGCAAAAAATAATGAAATCAATCTAAATGTTTATTAAGAATCAAATATTTGTTGTTTCCTAAATATTGTGGAGCCATTGAAGTGAGATAAATATAAAGGTACTACATGAAAAGCTTGCTAAAATACAATGTTAAATGAAAAGCCATGTTATAAAATATTTGTGGGTTGTGTGCACATTTTTATGTAGGCTTCTAAAATGCATAAGAAGGTCTAACAGGATATTGCCAAATTCTTAGTGGTATTTAGAGAGATTGGGGTATTAAAAAAACAGTTTTTCATTTTTAATCCTGTATACCTCTGTTAGCTTAGTTGTCCAATAAAAATATTGCTTTTTGTAGTTTTTAATCATAATTTATGATAATTTAAATGTCTGGTTCTAAAATATGAAATCTTTTTGTCTTGGAGAGACTGCCTGAACACATTGTCTAACACAAGGATCACGCATGTATTAACTTTGTTTTTGAAATTTGTGCAGGGCGTACATGCTCAAACCTAGAGCCTCAGATACATACTATATGGGGCACCCACTTCTTTGTCCATTATTCTCATTCTCAGTAGCCACTTTCTGTCCATCTGGAAAAAAAGGGTATTTAAGGTCGTCTTGCTGCCCATGTAGGTTCTGCCAAGCACAGCTTTGGCTTTCTAGACTTCCTTATTCTTCTTTCATGGTGGAAAGTGCCTGGACTTGGACCAAAGGTCTCAGAACTGTGGCATTTGAAAGAGTACAATTAAGAGCTACCACTGAACTGGCCAAACTTTGACAAAAGGGAACGTTTTGGCCTTTTCTTTCACAGAATTAGCGCTCCAGTGTAGAATGATGCTTATAAAACATTATTCTGTTTTCTTTGTAATTTTTTATAAGTAGCTTAAAGGTTCATAGTTACCCTGGCTTTTCATTTGGATATCTTTCTGAAAATGAGACCTTGCAAGGGACATGGACGTTTCTGTCTAAACTCCTAAATAATCACTTTATGCTAATTTTCTATTTTATTTGAGAGTCTGCAAACCAGAGGAATATATGTAGACTAAGCATTTTACTATGAGAATTTTAAAACTTTCCCATAATTCTGTCTTGCTAACTTGAAATTAATATAGCTTTCTTCCTTGTTCTGTTTATTTATTTATTTATTTTTACCTTTGAGTGTATTTTCATGTTAAAGTGGTGAGGAGGGGTGTTTTGAGAAGAGTAATGCTGCTGTGGGAATATTTTTACATCTTTGATTAGATTTGGTCCCCTTGTGGAATAGTCTGTGCCATTACTGTGCTCATATTGAATGTCTCAGAAAGATACATTGTTGAATGTCTCCTATTTGCCAGGTATTGGGCTAAATGCTTTGTATGCATTTCTCATTTAACCATCACAACCACCTTTGGAATAAATATAATTATCATCCCTGATTGACAGAGAAGGAAACTAAGGCTTAGAAAGGTTAGAGTATGACTAATGAGATGCAGAACTGGTAGCTGAATTTAGATTTGTCTCAATCAAAATCCTATGTCCTTAATCTCCATACCATCTCCCAAAGCATTCCAGAGCACATTGGACAACTGAATTTTCTCAGGGAAGACTATAAAAACACATGCTTTATTTTTTTGTTTCTAATTTCTCCTTTTTTTTTTCTCATTTTCTTACTCTTCTGATGGAAATAGGTATACAAAAAGCACTCTTTTAGTGTTTTTTTAGCTTTGTGTAAATCTCAGTTTAAATGGATGTCCCTTATACCTCTGTCATTGTCCTTTGGAATGTCCTTTGTAAAAAAGCATTATTTGTGGATCAAATCCTTTCCTGTTTGCTTAATTGGAGGTTTGGCTCTCTGTATTCTTAACATTTCCAGTGCCATAATATCTTAAGTGAATAATGTTTTTGTATATAAATTCAACTTATCTAAAGTAACAAAACTTTGTAACTACAAACCTAAACACTTAAATAAGAAAAATCTTATCTTCAGGGTCACATCACTGTCTGACTTTCCAGAATACATTTACATTAGATTCTCTCAGGGTGTAAATTCTGTAGTGTCTACAGTTTGAAGCTAAAGAACATTTTCAGTAAATACAAAATAAAAAATGATAAACACATATGCACCTGTCATAGTGTTGATATTATAATAAAAGTGTTTTAGGGAAAGCTGGGATGGCTCAGCGGGTAAAGCGCTCGCTTTGAAGCCCCGAGGACCGAGGATCAAATCCTGGCCCCGGCCCATGCGGACCCACATACTGAACTGGGGTGTGCCCCCAGTTCAGTTCTTGCCGGGACCTATGTGGGAGGCTCCTGGCCCAGTTCCTGCCCTGTGCAGCCCTGTGCCCACCTGTGGAGTGAAACTATATGAAAAACTAATGTTAACTATGGAGACTGCTCTGGGCCCTCCTCCTTCTCTCTGTCTCTCTCTGTCTCTGTTTCTCTCTGTCAAAAATCAATAAAATAAATCTTAAAAAAAAAAAAAAGTGTTTTATATTTCCATTCCATTATTAACTAGGTTTTACTTGGTAGTAATATGTTTTCTTCTTTGTTTTCAAAGGGTAGCCATTCTACAAAAGTGGAAGCTGTGGTCAGAACTCTGATGAGAATCCAGCTTAGAGACCCAGGGGCTAAAGCACTCGTTTTCTCAACGGTATAATCAGCATTTCCATCCTCAGTATTAATGCAGACTGGCTTTCTGTCTTTAATCAGTTTATATCTGAGAACTAATTTTAATGTTTGCCATAATATAGGTGAGATTTAGAATTACTGATATTTTTCCATGTTAGTTTTTTTCCCATGTCCACAGGATAGAATTATTTTTAGAGAAATTTTGTTTGGCAAGACAATTTCTTTAGCTACATCTCATGTTTTCATATTAGTTTTACTTAGGGATTTTCTTTTTAATTAATATTACTAATCATTTATATTAATGTTAAAATAATATTAATATTTTAATTGCAAGTCTTTAACCTTGAAAGTCTCATTTCACAAATAAACTTGGTTATTTAAAAAAAAGAAATCTATTGAATGAAGTATTGAGTACAAATATCAGTTTTCATTTTTGAAGGATAAATGACCACCTCTATTAGGCACACCATTATTTATTTTTTTAATGTTTTTCTTAATTTAGTTCTCAAAGATGTTTATGTTTTTTTACCCTATCTTTAGCATATGATTTAAAAAAGAAAAAACTACCATTTTATGATAGAAATATGTAATATTAATGGCACTTCATTTAATGAATTTGGTTTTGTGTTTACTTAATTCTGACATACAGAATTTATTTTGATTTAGTTCCTTTTCACATTCTCTATATGAAAACTATTTGTAAACATTTTCTTACTGTTTTATGTGTCCTTAGTGGCAAGATGTATTAGATATTATTTCAAAAGCTCTCACTGACAACAACATGAAATTTGCACAGATCAGTCGTGTTAAGACATTTCAGGTATGTCACAAAGATTTTACTCATATTTTTTGAAATGAATTTAGTTGCAAATTCGGCTAAGTAGAGAAACTGGTTATTTTCTTTCTATTCAATCATACCCATAGCAAGATTCTTTGGACAGAGGTCCATTTCTTTAATATATTATAGCAAAAGATGGCCCATGATGTACCTTTCAAATGGGGGGGGGGGGTCCATGCTCCTGGGGTTAGGTTCTGAAGATGCTATGTCAGGCAGAACTGCATCTAATCAGATTGTCCTTGCATCACACTCAGCACAGTGACAGGTGCATACCCTAATAGACGAACACACAAGAAAAGACCAAGTGAAAGTTGAGCAGACTTGTGTCTCTCATACTCATTAACACAATCTTCTCTCTTTTTCTTCTAAGCTCACATAGTTTAATTTGCATATGTCACATACATGGATTCTTTGAGTCCTCTATATAATATGGATAACAAGATCTTATATGACACTTTTCCTTATAAATTCAAGCAACAAGGTTACATTTTCTAACATTGGTAATTTTACATTTAATTTTCTTAGCTATAGCATTAATCAATGATTTGAATACCATTGGGCATATTTACTGTATTTTCCGGCGTGTAAGACGACCGGGCGTATTAAGACGACCCCCTAATTTTACAGTTAAAACATAGGTTTAGGCCTATATTCGCTGTATAAGACTACCCCTCGAGCCTGTAGTCTTACACAGCGAATATAGGCCTAAACCTATGTTTTAACTGTAAAATTAGGGGGTCGTCTTATACGCCCGTTCGTCTTATATGCCGGAAAATACGGTAACATGAGCTGTAATATACTGCTCTTATTTTTAACGGATCCCACTAAAATTTACATGTACCTTTCCTTTTTAGGAGAATCTTTCAGCATTTAAACATGATCCACAAATCAATATTTTGCTGCTGCCCCTGCACACAGGCTCTAATGGATTGACTATCATTGAAGCAACTCATGTTCTCTTGGTGGAGCCCATATTGAACCCTGGCCATGAGCTTCAGGCTATAGGAAGGGTGCACCGAATCGGGCAGACAAAGTAAGGACTTGAGTTAACAGGTCATATTTGTTTCAAGTTTCTAAGATACAACTCAGTGTTTAAACTCTTCATTTATGTTCTTAACCTATTCATTGTTCATTTCTTCCTTATTTATTAAATTTTCAAGTAATATTATATGACCATAAGACATTTTGAGAGATTTCCAACCCTCTTTCTCCTCCCTCCAAGCAACAAACCCCCAGTTTCTCCCAGATTTTTGTCTTCCCTCCTTTACAAACTACCCTGATCACTTTATCAAAACAGTTTCTTAAAATACTTAAGACAGCTGCAAAGTTGAAGGCATCCATCATAACTTTGAGAAGAATTGATATGTGATTATTTCAGATACCCTGTATTTAGAAAAAGGCATACTTCATGCACAACTGAAACAAATATCTCCTTTTTAAATTCTTCCCCTTGGGAAAAGATAGCCCCTACCTTCCAGTTCCATTCTAAGAAGTAATTAGTTTACATTTAAGGTGCATAGCAAACCTAGAATGAATATTATGTTAGTCATATACCAGAACTGAAGGCTCTGGGAGAAGAGGAAGAACCAGCAAGGGGACAAAGACCAAACAAGGTCTATCCTCCCTAGATGAGCTCATCCAGTCCCACAGCTTTAAGCAGCATTTATATGTGGATAACTCTCAAAGGTACGTCCCCCAACCCAGATATGTTCCTTTAGCTCCTGTCTCAGGTACATATGAGTATATCCAGTTCTGTCTCTGCACATGTGCCTGTGGGCTCTATACCTCTCTTCCATGCATGTCTAATAGAAAACTCAAGATTAACATGAGCTAAACAGAACTGTATCTCTACTGTTCTCCCACCCACCCCTACACTTTCCCATCTCATAATGTGGCATATCATCCCTAGTTTCTTAGACCAGAAATGCAGGACTCTTCTGTATTTCTCTTTTCATACCTCACCTCCAAACCATCATCTAAGTCTTGTCAGCTCTACCTCCAAAAGATATTCCAAACCTGCTGACTGCTTACTGTCTTCACGATACAGCATGGTCCACCCCACCTGCCTGCTACAGAATGTCTAACTGGCTTCTCTGTCTCTACTATTGCTGCCTACCAACAGCCAAAGGGGATTAGTACTAAAGTATAATGCAAATCATGCATAAAACTCCCAATGGCTTCCCATCTTAACTACCATATACTCCAAATTTCTGCCGTGTCCTACAGAACCCTATGTGATCTGACCTGTGCCTACCTCTCCAATCTCATTTTCTCCTATCTTTCCTATATTTACGGTATGCTTCTGCCATGCTAACCGTCTTTCTGCCTCTCAGACATTTTAAGCTTGTGCCAAGCATGTTCTTTTACCAGGACTTTGCGTTTACCTGTTGTTGTTGTTTTTGAATGCTCTTCCCTCTCCTCCTTTGCATAGCGGCCTCGTTCCCATCAGTCATGCTTCAACTAATATGTCTGCCTCCTTCTGGCATTGTCTGCACCTGAAAATATCTTGCAGTGTGTGTTCATTGCATGTCTCCCCCATTAGAAATACGATGTTTTCTTCACTGCTGACCACTCCTCACCCCCAGCACCTGTCTCAGTAGATACCAACTGGCTCATGAAGCTTATTCTCATTTGTTCTAAGATGTTTTTAAACTTCCAATTGTTATGTATCTTCTAGACCTACTATAGTACACAGATTCTTAATTAAAGCAACAATAGAAGAAAGAATGCAAGCAATGCTGAAAACTGCTGAGAGGAGGTAGGTAACAGTTTACCACAAGTCGATGGAGAGCTTTTCTGCTTTATGTAAGGTTGTGTGCTTTGAACTCTGTCACTTATGTGACCATTGAGTCAACCGAAAGACAGCGCAAATACTTCTTAAAAGCACTGTATGACGTTTCACCTACTGACCATTTTCCAGTGAATGGTCTGGACATTCTATGTTTGATGTAATTTATTAATAGGGATTGTAATATATGAAAATAGTTAAATTATCTGACATTTCTTTGCCACATGGGATTACTTCTTAAATGACATCTGTCTTCATGCCCAGCCTAAAAGTCTCAGTCTGATGTCTGTGAAAACAGAGCTTACAGGCCTGCTCTGTACCTCAAGTGTGTTGGTCACATGCAGATAGGAAGGTCTGGACTTAAAACTCGGCAGGTAGTTGTAGTGTTGATTTTGAAAGAACAGAAGCGAAGACAGCAGAACACAGTAGAGATGATTTTCTTAGAAGGGATTGCTTGCTCGCGTAGGGGAACTTTGCATGGATAGCAAAGAAGTAATTGGAAACTAGACCTTGTTTTCCCATGGTGGCTTATCAGAAGGAAAGAGTCTACCACAAAAAACAAGAGTTTTTTACCTCAAATAGGAGACTTTTTGTTGTTTCTGTATGTAACAGAATTCAGCATAATTTTTAAGCTGACTCAGTAAAATAGCAGAATTGCTGTTGAAATGCTGTTGAAATGCTGTTGAAACAAATTAACTTTGGGTAGTAAGAAGGTAAATTGTAATGTGAGAGCCTTCATTGCACTTGGCAGGGCTTTAGTTTCTGCTTTATTAATTGTTCAGAGAAGGAAAAAATAAAATTATAAGAAAGCCTGAAAAATAATATGTACAGGTCTTCACTAATTTTAACAAGATGTAATAAAGATCCCATCACCTTTCTTCTGGGAGTTTTCTTGTGTCACAGTTAGCAAAAGTTAGGAGCTAGAACTTAAAACTGGAACAATCTAGAACACAAATATAGTAACCTATTCCTTGGGTTTCTTTCTGACTCTGCTCACTTGGAAAATTTGCAGCCACACAAACTCGTCAGCGAAGCATTCGGAGGCTTCTGTCTGGACCGTGGCTGACCTAGCGGACCTGTTCACCAAAGAAACTGAAGAACTTGAATGAAGTACTCTTGACTCAGTCTGCAGACTTTAATGTATTTGAAACGTTCATAGCCTGTAGAGCAAAGCTATAAGTAAACTATCCAGTAGATGTCAGTACACACTATTCTTAGTTGAATTTATTTCTTTATCAGTTGTACAGTGTCTGAGTAGTTATTGAGTCCTTTTTAATATACTGTGTCCAGAAGATCAATAAAGATTTTTAATTTTTCACTCCGAATAAAACATTTATTTTTATTCCAAAAAATATCTATATGTAAGGGAATGAAGAGAAGTACTGTGTACATTTCTTTTGGTAAGATCAATCTCAAAAAGAGTTGGAATAAGAAATTAAACTAGCCCAGTCTTATATGACCTGATGTATTCAACCAACATGAATTTCATTTTTGGAAGGACCTTTGGTATCTTTAGCACAAGAGTCAACCATTCTTGTTAGTGAATTACATTAACTTCTAGTTATTTGAGTAGTTTTATGCTGTAACTCCATACGTAGTAACTTTACAGTAATACAGTAAATACAGTAATACAATGTTAAGCAATTATTTGTGTTCTCTGTACATTGCTATGAAAAAGTGAAACACTGAAAACTTTCCATATTTCTATTACATGTTAAGTAGGGTCAGTATAAGTAGTTCACTTTAAATAGTGTTTTTAAGTGTGTTAATGTTTACCTTAAAATTATCTAAACTACTTTCTCTACTTTTAACTTTCTTAAGTTTTTACATGTTTTAAGATTGATGTATCTGTAAATATTGTACTTTTTATAATTTTAATTCTTATCACAACATGGAAATATGGCAGGTTTTTTTGTTGTTGTTTTTTAATCATTATTATACTGATGTCTTGCATTCTTTCCCTTTCCCGTGTTTTTGTATAACTAGACTTTCAACCACTAATATCTAAATTTATGATAGGGTTTATCATTTTATTGTACTAGTAGTTATCTCAAGCACTAGTGTTTTATCTTTGAAACAAGAAAATGTCATATTTACATAAGCAAATAATTGCAAGTAATAATAACCTTGTGTCTCTTCTTCTGTGAAGAATTAATGAACTTTGAAATTGCTAACTAAGAAGTAGCTTATTGTATCCTAACTATGTGATGCAATACAAATGTTCTTGTTTTGTTTTTCTTTGAGCCTTCAAAGTTTTAAATGACCCTCAGGACTTATTAGCTTCTACTTAGCTACCCAGAAAACTATCAGAGACATATCCCCTGGATCCCATTTGTCTGCAAGGCTTTGGTGCTTAGTTAAGGTGCATTTTCCTATTCTAGGTTTGACAAACTCCAACTGAAAACAGACAAGACAAATTTGGTGCTTACTCTTCCATTGAAATATGCATTGATTCATTTATATGAAGTTAAAGAGAACCATTATTTTTGTAGCTCTTTACATATTAAAGAGCCTTCCTATACATTCACGTGTTTAATTTGCCCAACAGTCTTGTGCAGTCGATATAATTAATACCATTCCTATTTTAAACATAGAGGACTGAGGTTCAGAAGTATTGAGAAACATGCCTATAACATATAGCAAGTTAAACAGTGGAGTGCAGGTCCCCTGACTCCAAACCTCATGCTCTTTCCCTAGCTCATCTGTCATACTGAGATTCAGAAGGTCCATGCTTATAACTCAATGAGCATATTTCAGCATTTCTATTTGTTTCTTAGGATTACTTTTTGCCTTAAAG
>PVKE010029398.1:0-20282 GCA_004027555.1 Craseonycteris thonglongyai | reverse complement strand
TTGAGTGAGCTCTCTGAGTGTCTTGATTAATGCAGCCCTGAATTCTGTTTCACTTAGATTTGATTCCAAGTGTGTACGGTCCTTTACTAAAGACTGCCCCTGATCTTCTGGAGGGGCTTTGGATTCTGAGGTGTGCATTGTGTTTTATGTGGTTCTTTTTGCTTTACGCATGAGTCTGTTTTCCCTCTGGGGGTTTGCCGATCAGATGGGCTTCTCTTTATTTTTTCTTTTGAGCTCAGTTGTGGGAGAAGGAGATTTTGGAAGAGGGTTGGGGGAAGCAGACAGCTTCTGTGTCCTGGGGCACTTCCGGTTGCTGTCTTAGCTGTTAGATAGCAGGGTAGTAAAGGTGTGGCCAGAGGTGGGGGCATGTGAGTAGGAGCTAGGGCAGGCCTGAGACACAATAGCAGATTCCTCTTTTGGCAGGAGGGTTGGTGGTTCAGTGTGGGTGGGGCGCAGGAGATCTGGTCTTTCTCTCCTCTACCTGGCTGCCCCTCCTTCAATCGTATCTGTAAGCCACACCCACAGGGCAGCACTTGGATGGGCTGGGGCTTGGCAGAGGCCCTGGTCGGCTGCGCAGTCCCGTGGGCTGACAGTGACATCGTGGTGACCCGATCAGCAGCCCCGATGTGCGTGCAGCCTGCAACGTCCCAGAGGCCCGGTCGGCGGGACGCCAAAAGCCCTGTTGCGTGCTTGGGAGCAGGCAGCAGTGCCGCAGCGGCCCGGTGGGCGGGGCTCCCAAAGCTGGTCTTCTGCGCAGGCAGCGGCGCTGCGGTGGCCCAGTGGGCGGGGTTCCGAAAGCCCAGTTTTGCACTTGCGGGCTGGCAGCAGTGCTGCAGCGGCCTGGTGAGTGGTGTGCCAAAAGCCCTATTGCGTGTTGGCAAGCAAGCAGCGGTGTCGCAGTGGTCCCGTGGGCAGGGCACGGAAAGCCCAGCTGCACACTGGCAGTGGCGCCGCGGCAGCCTGGTGGGCGGGTTGCCAAAAGCCTGGGTGCATGCACTCAGTGGTGCTGCAGTGGCCGAGTGGGCGGGGCACCGATAGCTCTGTGCGCACAGGCCATAGCTCCGGCGGCAGCCGCTCTACGCTCCTGGCTCTGTTGAGACCGCCAGCTTCACTCTAAGCACGTCTAATGCACCTATGCCCACTCAAGCCCCAGCCCTCACTCCAAGAGCCCTGTCTTCAGAAGGCGCTCCCTCACAGTCAATCTCCTCCGTAAATCAGGGGTGCTGAGCTGTTGTGGGCTGGTGCCCTGCTCTCACCCCGCCCACCGGGAAGTGCAGCCGCCCTGCTCCACAGTCCCTGTTCCACTTTAGGCTCTGTGATCTGATTAGGGCACTGTATGCTGTCCCTTGAGTTTGGATGTTAAATTGTCCACAGTCTTGTGGGGCTTCCACGCTCCCTAGGTCTCGGCTTCCAGCCCACCCTCGATCCAGCTCCACTTTGACCATAGTCCCCCAATCCCCTGTTTTTTTTGCCTGCCCCGGGCCGCGCTCCGAGTCTCTGTCCCCGAACTGCTGCTTCCCTTTTCCCTCTCCCGGTCTGCCCTTTTTCTCTCTAACCTGTGTGTGTTGTTCTGCGTTGTGTGGTTCTCTTAGTTGAGGTTTCTTCTCAGGGTTTCCCTGTGGACTCCCCTCTGTTCACAAGGCCCTTCCCAGGCAGTTATTGGCGTTCTCCTCTCATGCCGCCATTTTTGATCTCCCTTTCAGTTTTATATTCCACCTATAAGTGAGGTTATATGTTTCTTGATTCTTTCATTCTGACTTATTTTACTTAATAAGATGTTTTCAAGGTCTGTCCATGTTGTCACAAATTGCTGTATTTCATCTTTTCTTATTGCTGAGTAGTATTCCATTGTATAAATTTACCACAACTTTTTTATCCAGTCATCTATCAGAGGACACTTTGGTTGATTCCATGACTTGGCCAGTGTGAACAGTGCTGCAGTGAACATTGGGGCACATATATCTTTGTGGATTAAGGTTTTCAGGTTTTTTGGGTAGACACCCAGGAGAGGGATTGCTGGGTCGTATGGCAATTCCATTTTTAGCCTTTTGAGGAATCTCCACATTGCCTTCCACAGTGATTGTACCAATTTACATTCCCACCAGCAGTGTGTGAGGGTTCCTTATTGTCCACAGCCTCTCCAGCATTTGCTATTCCTTGTCTTGTTGATTATAGCCATTCTAACAGGCATGAGGTGGTATCTCATTGTGGTTTTAATTTGCATTTCCCTAATTGCTAGTGATGTTGAGCACTTTTTCATGTATCCGTTGGCTGTTCAAGAGGGAAGTGCCTGTTTAGGTCTTCTGCTCATTTTTTAAAGATTTATTTTTATTGTTTTTGACAGAGACAGAGATACCGAGACAGAGACAGAGAGAGGGGGGCGGGCCCAGAGCAGTCTCCATAGTTACACATCATTGGTTTTTCCACATAATTTTATTCCACAAGTGGGCACGACTGCACAGGGCAAGAACTGGGTCAAGGTCTCTCCCCGGTGAGAACTGAAATGGGGGCACTCCCCAGTTCAGCATATGGGTCCTCATGGGCTGGAGCCAGGATTCAATCCCTGGTCCCCAGGGCTTCAAAGTGAGCAGTCAACCCACTGAGCCATTTCAGCCTCCCCTGCCCATTTTTTAATTGGATCGCTTGTTGTTTTTTTTTGTTGAGCTGTATGAGTTCTTTATACATTTTATATATTGGGCTCTTATCAGAGGCATTGTTTGCAAATATTTTCTCCCATTCGGTTGGTTTCCTTTTTACTTTGTTGACAGTGTCCTTTGCTGTGTAGAAGCTTTTTAATTTAATATAGTCCCATTTATTTATTTTTGCTTTTACTTCCCTTGCCTTTGGGGTCAAGTTCATAAAGTGCTCTTTGAGTCCAAGGTCTATAAGTTTAGTGTTAATGCCTTCTTCTATGAACTTTAGAGTTTCGGTTCTTATGTGGAGGTCCTTAATTCACTTTGAGTTAATTTTGGTATATGGTGACAATTCACAGTCCAGATTCATTCTTTTGCATGTGCTTTTCCAATTTTCATAGCACCATTTACTGAAGAGGCTTTCTTTTCCCCATTGTATATTTTTTGCTCCTTTATCAAAGATTATCTGTCCATATATTTGTGGGTATATTTCTGGGTTTTTGATTCTGTTCCATTGGTCTGTATGTCTGTTTTTCTGACAATACCAAGCTGTTTTGATTATTGACGCTTTGTAGTATAGACTGAAGTCAGGGAGTGTGATGCCTCCAGACTTTTATTTATTTATTTTTTTCCAGAGGATTGCTTTGGCAATTTGGGGTCTTTTGTGGTTCCATAAGAATCTGATAATTTTTAAAATCTATTTCTTGAACGAATGTCTGTGGGATTTTAATGAGAATTGCATTAAATTTGTATATTGGCCATTTTAACTATGTTGATTCTTCCAATCCTTCCATTTCTTTGTATCTTCTTCAATTTTTTTTAATAGTGTCTTATAATTTTCCATGTATAAGTCCTTCATATTCTTTGTTAAGTTTTTTCCTAAGTATTTTATATTTGTTTTGATTGCAAACAGTATTGTTTTCCTCATTTGTTTTTCTGAAGTTTCATTGTTTGTATATAAAAATGCTGTGGGTTTTTGTACATTGATTTTGTATCCTGCAACTTTACTCTATTCATTTATTATTTCTAACAGTTTTCTGGTGAAGTCTTTGGGGCTTTCTATATAAAGGATCATATCATCTACAAAAAGTGACAGTTTAACTTCTTCATTTCCAATTTGGATGCCTTTTATTTCTTTTTCCTGCCTAATGGCTCTGGCTAGGATTTCCAGCACTATGTTGAATAGCAGTGGTGACAGGGAACATCCCTGTCTCATTCTTGATTTTACAAGAAAAGGTTTCAGTTTTCGCCCGTTCAGTATGACATTCGCTGAGGGTTTGTCATATATGGCCTTTATTATGTTGAGGTGTTTTCCTTTTATGCCCATTTTATTAAGTGTTTTGATCATAAATGGATGTTGTATCTTGTTGAATGCCTTTTCTGCATTAATTGATATAATTGTATGTTTTTTATCTTTAATTTTGTTTATGTAATGTATCACATTGATCGATTTGCATATGTTGAACCATCCTTGTGCCCCTGGGATGACTCCCACTTGATCGTGATGTACAATCTTTTTACTGCATTGTTGTATTCTACTTGCTAGTATTTTGCTTAGGATTTTTGTATCGGTGTTCATCAGAGATATTAGTCTATAGTTTTCTTTTTTTGTGATGTCCTTGCCAGGCTTTGATATTAGGGTAATGTTGGCTTGTGTCTTCAACTTGAACTTCTCAGCCTCCAGAACTATGAACAATAAATTTCTGTTGTTTATAAGCCACCCAGTCTATGGTATTTCATTATAGCAGCCTGAATGGGTTAAGACAGGTAGGTATGTATGTGGTTTAAAATATTTAGAATGGCGACTGTGGTTATGTCCCTAATGTTCATTCTACTTTCTCTGATTAAGTACCACATTCAGGTATCCACATCTTCCCTAGGAAACCATGTCCTTTGGGAGCTCTGGTTTCTGTCTGTTGTCTTGGCATAGTTATTAATATAGTCTCTATCACAGTCTAAAGTATTTTGGTTGGGATAACAAATCAGCTACCCCAATTTTGAAGAAAGTTAACTCTATTCCTGACTGTAAGGATGGGGCGTTTTATGCCTCAGGTCTTAAATAGTTCATGAAATTTCATACTTTACCAAACATGTTGACTCAGGAATGAGCATGGGAGAGAATGTGGACCAACAAGACACAGGAAATATTTGCTGGGGGTTTACAAGAAAGTAGATTCTTTTCTTTTTTCTTTTTTTTCTTTTTCTTTTTAGATAACTCTGCATTGACCCTCTGTAGATTGGACCCTCTGAGAATTGTTGGCAGTTATTTTGCATCTAAAAGTGGGATCCAAGTGGAAGGTGACACTGATGCAGTAGAAGGCAGCATTCATCAGGATAGGCTAGATTATGCTGAAGTAACAACCACCCCAAAATCTTCATTGCTTAACAGAATAAAGTTTATTTCTCACATTTCCTGTCCAATGAGTGTCGGCAGGGGCCTTTGTTCCAAATAGTCTTTTGGGGACTTGGGCTTATGAGGTTTCACCCACCAATTTATGATGCTGCCATCATAACTTTTAGTCTTTACTGAGGCAGGGGAAGGGAGCATTCCTATAGTTGCTGTGGTCCCAAAGTGTCATACACCATTGTCTGAAACAGTGCTGTCTAACAGAAGTATAATGTGATCCCCACATATAATTATTTCAACTAAATTTATTGTTGTTATTATTACTACCAAATTTGGAGGCAATGCTTGTTTGCTGAGACTGTTTCTTGTCCAGGCTTTAAGTTGGGACAATTTTACATACAGTGAAATTTACCCTTTTTAGTGACAGTTCTGAGTTTCAACAAACATAAAGTTATGCAATTACCATTGCAAACAAATTTTAGAACAATACCATCTCTCCCCAAACTTACCCTGTGCCCCTTGTAGTAATCTCATCCTCGCTCCCCCAGGCCCCTGCCCTCTGCCCCAGCAAACACTGATCTGACTCTGGTTTTGATTTTCAAGGATGTCACATAAATGGAATCAGAGTATGTAATTTTTGAGTCTGGCTTCTTTACCATAATGCATTTGAGATTCATCCATGCTGTGGTGGATATCAGTAGTTAGTTCCTTTTTGTTGCTGAGTATGGGTGTAGCACTGTTTGTTTATTCATTTCCCAAGTGAGGGATATTTTAGCTGTTCCCAGTTTTTGGTGACCAATGAAGCCAATGTAAACATTTATGTACAAGTTTTTGTGTGAACATAGGTTTTTGTTTCCCTTGGGTAAATATTTAGGAGTGCCATGAATATATCATAAGGCGAATTCATGTTTACTTTATAAGAAACTGCCAAACTGTTTTCCAAAGTATCTGCACCAATTTGCATTAACATGAGCAATATATGTCAGAGTTCCAGTTGCCTCACCTCCTTTCCAGTATTTGATATTATCAGGTTGTTTTTTCCCTTTTTAACCATTCTCATACATATGTAGTAGACATCCATAAACCTAATTTTTTAGTAGCCACTTTTTAAAAAGTAAAAAGAAACAGGTAAAGTTAGTTTTACTTACATATTTTATTTAACATAATATATTCAAAATATTACCATTTTAACATGTAATTAACATAAAATAGAGATATTTTACATTCTTTTTTATGCATACTAAGTCTTTGAAATATGGTGTATATTTTACACTAGCAATATTTCTCAATTTGGATTAATCACCTTTCAAGAGCTCAATAGCCTCATGTGAACTGTGGCTACAATACTAGACAGTGCCAGTCAGTATCTAGTTACATGGTCCCACTTGTCAGAGGGCTGGAAAAATGTGATATCTTATGTATTCAGGAAATGCTGTTGAGCACTCGTAATGTCTATCACAGAGGCAGAGTGGAGAGAAACAAAGACAGGTCCTCTATGACATCATTAAAGTACTAAAGTGAACCCAATCAGAAGGTCCTCTAAGGTTAGCCTTAGTTTTTAGTTATAATGACCAGCAAATAGTAGATTTACTGCCTTAATACTAGATTAAGCTAATTTGAGCTGATTCTGTTATTTGAAAATTCCTCCAATATAATTTTGCATTGTGCTATTAAATATGTAGGGTATGTAGAAGAGTGTGAAAATATAGATAAGCTAAAAAGAGAAATTAAAATCTTCTGGACTCTCAGAGATAATGTTTTGGTATATATCCTTTGAGATATGTGTGTATAGATATGCGTATATAGGAGCTGTCCAGGAAGTATCCAGCCATCTAATATGGAAAATAGAGGCTTTAGGGCTAGATTTTTTTCTGGACAGCCCTCATATAAATGTATGAAGGTTCATGTGTATAAGAAAAATCATGAGAATGTTGTATTATTACCTGTTATTCACACAACAATATTTTAAAAATATCTATCCATATCAACAAATATATATTTAAGGTATTTTTAATCTCTCTATAATATTCCATTTTCTGGAGGAATTACAATTTGTTCAACATGTTCTATATTATAGGTGGTTCTGAATATCTTTGTTTAAATTGGAGTGGGCAGAGGTGGTATTTATTTGAGAATACTTTTTTTTCTAAAGCAAAAGCAAAGAATATTTGGAAATTCTATTGCCTTTCTCTCTCAGCTATACTTTTTATACCGTGTCTCCTCTTAGTTCTTTTAGTACAAATAAATACAAATGGTAATATACAGCTCAGAATGGTGATTAAATGATAAGTAAAATAAAAATATAGTTTCCTACAAAGTGTTCAGTAATTTTTTTTCTTATTGCCATGACCATGTTGCACTTATTATCAGTAATGATTAGCTAGGTAGGTTATTCATGGTGTTCTAGGTATAACTAGAAGATAATTGGTGACACAAAGAACACAAAGTTTTAAAAAACAATTAAAAATTTAGTATGTAATAGTAAAGTGCAGGATGAATCAGGCCCAGTCCTATAGGAGTTTTATTTATAATGTAAAACAAAGGCAGTATTATCTGTGCAGGAAAAAAGTTGATTAAATATGCTGAGTTGCACTAGTTGCTTTCCTGCATTGGTTGCTGTGACTATTTAGCATTTTCAGTGACCTATGATGCTTGGATTTCTGCTGTGTTGATATGGTAAGCACAAGGGTGACAGTAAAAATATTAACTGGTGAAGCCAGGGCACTGACCAATGAGAAAAAACCATACCTCCTCCTTGCCACAATAGCTATGACCAAACCAGTGTGTAAGGATTGTGCGGCTGTCACAAATGAGAAAGATAAAACAAGGAAACAAATTTAAAAAATGTGGGGTTTTTGCTTATTTGACCCCAGGAAAAGTTAGATATAAAGCATTTTTTTTTTTTGGTTTTGGTCTTGCAGGACCTTCCAGGGACACTTCTGGGGAAATTATTGTTACTGGAGGGAAACAAGGTCCAGAATCATGCTTCCTGTGCTGCTCAGCCAATAGACTGATGCAGGAGTTGGGTTGTAGAATAAGCATTTATTATAAGGGTACCCATTACCTGAGATGGAGGAGTTTGGGTGGAAGAAAGGAGAGGGGTCTTTATTTCAGAGCTACATACAATGTAGAAAGAGAAATAACCTTGCTGCCAACCCCAGACCTGTCCTAGATCGTACCTAGAGCCCTTTTCCTTTTTTGACAATACCTTCCTTTGGAGAAGACTGGAGGCTGCAGAATGATCTTCCAAGCAGGTCTCTGAGGCAGCAGAAAGCAGTCCAAAAAGGCCCAAGTGGAAAGGAGAGGGCCGTCTCTGACCTTCCTCTGCTCGCCATTCTCTGGGTAGCAATGGCAGCTGGCATTTAGTCCTTCAGGTGGACCTCGGACTTCCACAGAAGCAGAGGGGCCTTTGTCTCTGCTCTTCCAGCCCAGTGATTCCAGCGCTGAGCTCCCTCACAGCTGGTTGTCTGCTTATCTTTGGCTATGCCCCCCAGGGCCAAGTTTGGTCTGCTGCTGTTGTTGATGGGCCTAGCTCCTGAGCTCCTGCCTCCTGCTGACTACAAACACCTTTGAGTTCAAAAAAGTTCTGCCCAAAAGCCCTTGCTTTCTGCCCTCCATTAGTATTTATATGCTCGCCAGTAATTGACAGGAGGGTCTCTCTTCCCCTGTCAATCATAGCCCATTACCGCTAACTACCCTCATCCACCAGCCTCCCTGCAGTGCTTCGGTTCTTGTCAGTTTCAGTCCATTAGTGATTATTATATCTAACTTGGGCAGCTCTCCCTAGCTTCCCTCAAAACAGAAGGGAGATCCAGGGACGTGTCTACCAGCTTACTTACAGCTATTCTGGGCAGCCTCCTCCTTTAGTGGCCCTTACCTTCTTCACTCTGCTACACTATCATTTCCCACAAAAATAAATGGTAGATAGCCATTCCAAATGTAAATAGAAATATCCAAACTCAAAAAAGATTAATATCCTGATTATTTGAAAAACCTTACAATTCTACATAAAATAAAAACCCTACTTACAGAGAAATAGAGGCCATTCAAACATATACACAAAGAAATACAATAAATATAAGAAAAAGCATTTTACCTTACCAATGAGCAAAGAAACGCTGATTTTAAGAATACCTGTATTTGTCTAACATGTGTGAAATGGCTAACTTGTGTCAGATATTGGTGCTAAACACTTTCATTGAATGCAACAAAAGTCCTGTAAGGTGGGCACTAAAATAACATATATTTTCATAGACAGGGAATCTGAGGTTCAGCATAGACATTGAGCCTGAGGTTCAGAGAGGTTAATATGCTTGAGGTGACACAGTTAATAAGTGACATTAAACACAACTTTATTTTGTCTTTTGAGATTTGAAAAGATTAAATGATCATATCAAAATGAAAAATATGCATGCCTTTGACACAGGAATTTCACCTACAAAAGTTTATCCCAGGAAAATTATTAGGTAAGTGCACAGAGAACTTTTATAAGGATATTTTAGTGCTGCATTTTTTATACAGCAAAAATTTGGAAACAATGTAAATGTTCTTCAAAAACAGTGTTGGCTAAATACCACTGGTATGCAAAGGCATATATCCATGCGGTATAAACCCAAGCTGTGCTTAAAAAGAATGAGGTGGATCAATATGATTTGGTTTAGAAACTTGTGGCCTAGCTATATTGTTCAGTGGGGGGGTGGGGGGTGGGGGGGGTGGGGGGAGGCAGGTTACAAAATAGCATGTGAACTCTATTTTTATAAAAAGAATTACATTTAGTTAATCAGAGCAAAATGTTAGAATGTATAGTATTTGCTGTGGATATCCTTGTGAAGGGGTTAGATTAAAGCAGAATCCATCAGTTTGTACTTCTGTATTATTTGAATATTCTTTTTGATATAACTTTGAAGCCAAAAAAACCCCAACAAATATTGTCACATGATGAAACAAATATTGTCACAAACCAGAACAAAGGCACTCACACTACAGGAACACTCCCAGGACAGATAAAAGGAAATAAGTGATGGCACATATAGGAGAAAGATATACTAGAAGACCCAACACATAAGAGTGGGTTGTACAAAAAGAGGACTGAGAAAAGCAGAGGAAAAGGGGAGGGGGTAAGAAAGGGAAAGGAAAGCAAAGTGGAAGAGCAGGAAAGCTGGAGTAAAGACAGTTTGGAAAAACAGAACAGTTGCAACAAATCGGCAAACCTCTAGGGATGTAGAGTACAGCATAGAAAATATAGTGAATGGTATTGTAATAGCTACAACTTTGCAAGGTGTCAGATGGGGCTATCACGTTGTGAGGGCTTTTGGGCAGAACTTTTTTGAACCCAAAGGTGTTTGTAGTCAGCAGGAGGCAGGAGCTCAGGAGCTAGGCCCATCAATAACAGCAGCAGACCAAACTTGGCCCTGGGGGGCATAGCCAAAGATAAGCAGACAACCAGCTGTGAGGGAGCTCAGCGCTGGAATCACTGGGCTGGAAGAGCAGAGACAAAGGCCCCTCTGCTTCTGTTCTTTTGTACACCTTAAACTAATAGTTAAAAAAACAAACAGTCAGCAAAGCCTAAGTGTTAGGGACAGTTCAACCTGAGGTTTTGCTGAAAGGAAAGATACTGTAGCTAAAGATAATTGAGAGAGTTAAGGGCAAGGGCTCTGGAGTGAAGCAGTACAGTTAGTGCTCAGTAAATATATACATGTTCCTCTGTGGACCCCAGCTCCCCTTGCAGTCAAGTTGGGGCCATGTGACATTCTTGTCACTAAACTGAGAGGAAGAGTTAAGGCCCTTAGGGATTGCAGTGCCTCCGTTATCATGTCTTGTCCTGATGCAGAAGCAATGCATGCTCTGTATTCCATAATGGCTTAGCAACAAGAAGTCATCAATTCTCTGGAGCCAATGTCCAGGGGCCAGGGTGTGACTGAGAAATAAACTTGTTTTACGACACTGCAATTTGGGGGTTTGCCTGTTATTGCAGTTAGAGTTGCTTTCTCTAAAATGCTTTGTCATTTATTAGCTGTCTAATTTTGGACAGATTGCCTAACTCTCTGAACATCATTTATTTCTCCTGTAAATGGAAATAATAGCATCTATCTCACAAAGTTATTGGATAATTGAATGGGAAAGTGTACAGCGTTAGGCACAAAGTATTCGATGTATGTTAGATGTGATTGTTATTATCATTTACAGCAATAATTGATAAATCAATTCTGCCAAATGGGCAGCAACAAGGCCAGGGAAATGTCAATAGATGACCGCAGGGAGCTATTGTGGGACATATTAACAGAAGTTGTGGAATCCAGACACATGAATGAAGAGCACTGGAGATATAGACCCAAATATCTGTGGCTAGTGAATTGCCAACTTCCTGTCAGTGAATTGCCAACTCCCTTCCTGCTTATTGAAACAGCTTATAGAGATAAGCTAGTTCTGAGTAGTAGCATATCTGCACAAATGCTTACTAAACTTCCATTACAAAACAGGTTATACTAAAATAATTCTTTTCCCAACGTCCCAATTTAAGTGTCTACAGAAGGGCCCTGATCTGTCTAATATTACTGAATTATTTGTTGACCCTTTCAACCATTTGGTCATCTAAGAATCAGGGGACAGGGACTCTGTGGCTACTAGCTCTCTATCTAATTAGAAGAGAGGGAGGTTGATATGAGTGTGCCAGTGTGTGCTCCTGTGCTGACCTGGTTGTGGAGGGAAAAACATTATTTATACATATAGCATATAATGAATTCAGGGTAATTTGGTAGTGCTATTCTTCCTCCCTTTCCTCCTCCTTTCATTTCCTTTCCTTTTAAAAAAGTAGCACATTTGCATTTAGCACAAGAATAACAGATGTTTTACTGAGACTAATTTGAGTGCCATGATTGTATGATTTTTTAAAAATCAAATCAAATTGATTCTTGAGAGAATAAATTGCTAAGTTACGCTCAGTCAGTGATGGCTACAAAATTTCTCTAAGGAGGGTGTTATGGATGGTAACAGAGTTGACCGAGTGTGTTCCAAGATCAGTTTTCACAGGGTATAACATGGGATTAAAGAAATGTCAACTTTCTAAGTAAAAGAGGAGAGGGGATTCTATTTTGGGGAGGTGGGTTAAGACACTCCACCCTACTGAAATGGCCACTGCTCTCAGGGGCTTACTGTTTTGCTCAGTCCATTCTTTCAACAAATGTTTAATAAGCACTCCCCATAGCCCAGAAAAGATTGGGGGCAAGATGCATGATGCAGAACCTAGGGTCTTGTCAATACTCAAAAACCAATGCTAGGTTGTCAGAGGCTCCCTCTTTGCTCTGGCTGAATAGTAATAGTCACAGGGATCTCCAGTTACAATTTAATGCATTATTCTGAAAAGCAAATATGTCCAAGTAGCACCATTGCGGACCAGAGCTTCCCACGCCTTATGGTGGTCATAAAGACGAAACAAGTGGGGCCCTCGCTGTTTCACTGCTTGGCTTTCAATGCTTGGACAAACGCTAGTCCTTGGACAAACTCCCCTCGAACAGGCTAGCCCATCTCAAGTCAGCCGAGGGAACCAGGATGTCTCTTCTCTGGGCCGATCAAGACCCAGCTAGCATCTCTCAGATGGAACCATTCTCTTTTTATAAAATGCTTAATTTTAGATCAGCTATTTTTATTTGCTCCCATAAAAATAGCTGCCGCTACTCAGTTATGACGGAGAATTAAGGTATCCTGCTCTTCAAGTGTACGCCAGGGAGTGCCTTGCTGTGACATTTACTTCCCAGTCATTGGCATTTGGGGCTCGGCTGGAGCCACCTAGCGAAGAACCCGTAGAGGAGCAAAGGTGCATTTTTGGTGGGAGGCCCCGCTAGGACACACTCGCCAAGATCCTCCCGAGTTAAACCCATGATGCGACTGGAGGGTTCCAGAGCCAGGAAGATGGATTTGGTCCACTTGACGCACTTAGTCCAGCAGGAGTGGCAGGGGTTGGGGGCATCTGGGGGGTAGCGCAGGTCCTTTGAGTGTGGGCACAGCCCCACCAGACTTGGTCCGTCCTCAAGTGAGGGTGTGGACCCTGTTCGCGGGCCGTCGGCTGTGCCTGAGCAAAGACCACGCCATCTTCCCCCCACCCGATCTCTTCCCGCTGTGACCACTTCTGGTCCCGCCCCAGACAAAGGCAATCTGAACTCTGGCAGAATGAATAAGGGGATCAGGTTGCTCTCTGCGCTCCCCCTCACCCCCTCCTCGCGTCTCCCCTTCCCCACGTGACTCTCTGGAATCTTTGCCAAAGCTCGGAGTCCCTGGGTCCGTTTTCACGCGGAGCAAATGAGAGAGGAGGGAGGGGAGGGAGGCGGAGGAAGGCGGAGCGTGTGGCTTTTAAGCACGGTGAGCCAAAGCGGGCCTTATTCTGTGCGTTTCCGGGCTCTCCGATGCGAGTGGAGGAGAGTCCGGGCGTTCCCTCCAGCCCCTGTGGCTCTCTCCTCCGTGCATTTAGAATGCTCGCTCCTCCTCCACTCCCATAATCACAGCTCGACCCCGCAGACCAGCTCTGCCCGCGTCTTTCCTCCGAAGCTTCGGGGCAAGTCGGCTGGCTGCAGAGAGCGCAGCCCGAGGCGGCGCTGTGCTGCTGCAGCGCGGGCAAGTCCCAGGAGCTCCCGCAGCGCAGCCCAAAGTTTCCTGCGAGGGGCTCCAGGAGGCCAAGGTCCGAGGAGCTGGGTAGTCCCAAGCAGGAGGGGTGGGTGCATCTTCCCCGGTTCCTGGCGACCCCCGCTGCCGACGCAGCGGAGAGGTAGATTGTCAAACGAACTTTCAAAAGCTGCTAGAGACGCACCAGCGTGGGGATCTCCAAGGTGGGGGACCCCAGAGCAGATGGGTCAGGCCTAAGGGAAATGCTGGGAGATCCGGCTAGCCGGTGACCCGCAACTTTTCGGCGAGACTGCCGCGGAGAACTGCGCTCTGCTGCTGTTTTTATTCTCCCCAGCTCTGCCCACGTTGGCGTCCTGCGTTGCTGGACAGCTGGGCAGTGAGCGAACGGAACCCCCCGCCCGCCCCGGCGCCTCCCGGCAGATGTGAGTGTCGCTCTCGGCCGGTCAATCGCCTCCTTTCCCAGGAGGGAACAGTCCGCCGCCCCCCGCCCCTGCCCTGGGTGCGCTCTGGCTCGGGGCACCGAAGCCAGCGTTTCTACGGAGAGCCGGTGCTTGGATGCTGAAGGCTGGGCTCCAGAGTGGGTGCCGAAGCAGCAATGAGTGTCTTGCAAGTGTGGCTCGGGGTGGCCCTGGCATTGGCGGAATTCACTGTATTGCCTCATTCTGAAGGTGAGAGAGCGCTGCCGTGTGTGTGTGTGTGTGTGTGTGTGTGTGTGTGTGTGTATGTTAGTGTTTTGAGGACCAGCAGATTTATGGTATTGTGGATCGGATGTAAGTTTGCTGAGAGGGGTTGGGTGAGTGGGTGGGAGTAGAAATGGAAAGGGCTTTTTCTGTTATTTCTACTCCTGATTGTTTTGCATTCAGATCACAAGCCCGCCTCCCGCCTCCCTCAGTGGATTTGGGTGGGTGGGTGTTCAATGGAGGTGGCATCTCTGAAATTGGATTCTCCTTCTTTTCCACTTCACCGCTGCTCCCAATGGAAAACAGCTACGTGGAAGCGCGGGTGCGGAGGGAGCAATTGCTCTTACCTGAGCAAAAACACTTCCGCTTGTACGAAACGAACAATCCAGGACCTTAACCGCCCCCACCCGTACGACTCTTTGTCCCAATAAGTCTCCCCATAAAGTCCAGTAAAGATTCTGTAACTAGTTGGTTAGAGCGTGTTCTGGACGTAGGCAATTCAGTTGCACTGAAAGAAATCTCCCCAGTACAGAGCCGCAGGAGTCTGCCTGCCCTGGAACACAAGTGGTTAATAAGTTTAGCTTCATTTTCCTACTTCGCCCTCTGTCTCCCGATTTTCCTCCGGGGCTCCAACCTACTGGAAAACCCCAGAGCTGGGGGAGAGAAAGAAGGAGACTATGGGAATTGTCGCCATGATAGCAAAAGCAGTCTAGGCTCAGGGAATTAAATGAATCAGTGAGTAAATCCAGAGTTTGAGGGGCTTGGGATGGCGGCCGGGAGACGCCAGGCGCCTTGAGCTCCCACCTGCTCCGGGGATCTGGGAAAGTCACCTAGCTAGGGCTGGGGTGGGGGAAGGGAGCTGGCCGGCTGGGACGAGGACAGCCTAATCCACAGCTTTGGGCTCTCGGTTTCCCCTCCCGGCTCCATTCATTATTCATCTAGCTGCGGGAAGAAGAGTTCACCTGCCCCGCTGCAAATCTGAGCCGCAGCCTCACAGGCTGCAGGCGCGGGGCGGGGTGCCGTCTCCGCCCTGGTGCCGGGTGGGGGTGGTTCACGGTATGGAGCCCGGGAGTGGGACTGGGGACGGTGGGAGGCCCCGGGGAGGACAAAGCCCTGCCTTATATCGACCTCCAGCCACCAGGGCAGCTGCGTTTTCCTTGCTAGTTTCCCGGGAGAAAGTGGCATGGGCACGCACAGCAATGGGCACTTTCGGGTGGGTAAACGTACCACCTGCCCGCACCCTCCTGGGAAGTATGTCAAGTGTGTACTATCCACTGGAAAAGCACGTCTGGGGCCTATGAAGCCTGCTTTCAAACAAGACGTAACCTGTAGAAACATGTCTTTATTGTGTATGTGCATGTGTGTGCATACTTAAAAAAAATAAAACTTATAGGGCTTAATGATGATATTAAACCAGATGAAAGACTCAACCCAGGCCACCCAAATCTGAACTTGAAACTTAAAAAAATTAGGTTTTCACTTGGTTGTGGCAGTTTCTTATTTAGAATCATATCCCAGCAACGCTGAAACGTGCTATCTCTCCCCAATAGCTCACCAGGGGGCAGTTGGAAGGAGGCAGTGTTTCAAAACCAAATCTCTTGAATTACAAAAGCCATTATTAATTAAGAACCTGCAGGGTTCACTCTTTAGAAGACTGGTTAATATGTTGGGCATAATTTAAGAAACTCTTACTAAGTCTTTTGGTGAAGGAGTGCAGGGCACAAGGGCACTCACTATACCCCCAAAGATTTATTTGGAAACTGCTCCTTACTGTTTTACCCCACTTTCAGAACATTCTAGAATTATTTCACAAATTGGAGTGATAGATGTCTGAGAATTTCATCCAAGTCATATGATGTTCAGCTTATGAATGAATGATAAATATGGACATTTATTGAGCACATTATTTGCTTGGTACATTATCTCATTTGATTAATTTAAGTGATACTAATTCTGCCAAAATGTCAGCTGTCATCAGATGAAAACTTTGATTTGGGTCTGTCAGAGTTTTCACTTAAAAATAAGAGCATTGGGATTAAAGATGGAAAGCTAGTTGATGTATTTTGTTACACTTTTGCTCACCAGGCCATGGCAGATTGTATTGTTTTCTTCTCAGTGCACAGAGAGCATGTAATACATGTTTCTAGTACACTAGCTAACAATTCTATAATTATTGTTGATAAAGGTGTGGTTTCCTCCTTCCTCACTTATCTGTGTGCTCACTGAGGACTTAGGATGGGTCCTAGTTATTGTTACGACTCCAGCTCAGCTCCCAGTACACAGTAGGTGCTAAAAGATATTGGTCAGGCTGTGGTTCTGTCATTTACCAAATGCAGAAGTCGGCAAGATGATAACTCTAAAATACATTTGTTAATCATCCAACATAGGAAGAAAAAAGATCAATATTTGCTGTTTGGTTTGTGGCCAGTTGCACCTCTCTCATTCTGAATTTTAATTATTAAAAGAAAAATGAATTTTTATAAGCAAATTATTGGCAGTGATAATTTACAGTCTTATATTGCCACATTGATGAACTACTATGATTTGAGAATTTTACAAAATCAAGATGTTACAGAGAAACTTGTAGCACACATGGCTGCTTTCTGAATCAGACTAGCTCTGCCATGACATTCTTTGGAGAAGTACATCTTAAGTTGTGTTGATCGGTGGAAATTCTGTGAACTTACACTAGATAGAACGTGTTGACTTGGGGATAGGGAAAGAAAATTCAATTGGAGTTTAAGAGGACTGAGTTCTAGCCTGTGTCCCATCATTCTCCATATGACTTTAGCCAATCCCACAATCTTCCAGGCTTTTCCTATAAATGCCATTAACAGAATACACTGAAAAAGATTATTTGATAGAGAGTGTGTTTTATTTATGGGTATATCAGCATATTTGCTTTCACTCTTGGCTGGAGAGCCTCTTCTGCGTAAAACTCAATGCTTAAAACTCAACATTAAGGAAGAGAAGACATTGACAGGGAAAAATAGTCTATCTCTCCATTCTTTCATTCTATAAATCATTAATGAGAGCTTATGTATTATGCTATGTCTGGTAGGGTGAGACAGACATAAAAAAAATGTTAGTACTTTCCTTCAGGAGTTTAAAATACTCAGAAATCATTAATGTGAGTAAAGTAGCAGTTAGGGATATCTGAATATTGGCCATCGGTGGGTTTCCCAATATTGAGTGATTGCAACTTTGCAACTATGCAACTTTTGGCTTTTCCAACTACCTGCTAGTGGAAATAAAGAGGTGTTGTATAGTCATAGACTCTTATTTCAATCATAAATACATTTATTTTCTTCTGTGGGAATTGGATTCTGGGTGTTACCCACTACATATACATTTTTAGTGAGGGCGCAGCCATCTGTATTCACTGTTACAGACTTGAGTGGCAATATCACTCAATTTTACTCATGCTTAAGTAGTCATAAAATTCTCCCGCACATGGCCCTGGATTGGGGAAGGGACTTCACATGGCAAAGTTGGAGCCGTGTGCCAAATCTTACAAGAGTTCCAAAAACAGTTGGCCTATTTTCATTTTCACTACTTTATTAATTGTTCTGAACCCTGATTGTTAATAATCAGGATATGAGCTGTCCTGTCATTCCATAAAGCAATTCTATTTTAACTATTCCACAGTGTACAAGCCATATGCTGAATTACAACACAACATAAAGCTCAAGCATTTAAATGCCAGCTTGTGGCTGCTTGTTCCTAATGAGTCATGTTTTTGTGATACCGTGCTTTCCAAATCTCTTCATAGCTTATGGTCATATCTTCCATGATTTCCTTGAACTAATAAATCTGATATTTTATGGACCTTGGATTTAACTTTTCTAATTTACTCAATTTACCAGGTATAGTTTCTCTGGTGAATAGTTTCAGGATGTGAGTATTGGCACAAGGAATATCTCAATTTTCTCTAAAAACTTTAGGTTTTATATAGGTGTCTCATGAAGGAGTACATTATAATGTACCAAAAGGCTTTTAAAAAGACATTTACTTATTTATGTGAACCAGAAGTAACATTTTGCCTATGTGACCTGCAAGAAAGGAGCCATCCACATGGGAGGATTGTCTCAGATCTCAGCTTTCTTCTTGGAGCTGTGTATGATTACTTCACCCTGCCAAACTTCAGGCACTTTCTCACAGGGTGTTAGAATGCAACTTACCCAGCATCTCAGCTGTTTTTGGTGCCCTGAAATGGGCAGAGTTCTTAGTCAGAGAACTCTAGCTCCTGTTTTCTTATTTTTTCTGTTTCCCCTTGAAGAGGGCCTGCTTCTCCTAGATGCTGACCATCCATCAGAATTCACCTGGAGGAGTGTCTTTTGAAGTTAAAATAAAGCCATAAATCTAAGCCCTTTTAGATAGAGCAACAGTCATTTCAGTACTCCTTAAGAAAGGAAGTGATGAGTGGCGTGAATGACTTGCTTTCTGTATCATATGAATTGATGGATTAATGAGAAGAAGGCCTTTGCTCTAGTGCAGAACCTGAAGCCGCCCCCAGTACCCAAAGCCAGCAAACCTGACTTCATGTGCTGGTCGGTGTGAAGTGTGGGCTGGTGTGGGAGGACTGCATCTGGCCATGGGTGGTGATAAATGTGTGATAGGACTGGGCATCACTGGTATGCTTTTTTTTCTCTAGAGAGTAGAAATGAAGTTTTGGAACCTGTGTTAATGGAGACTCATTTGTGCAGCTGTCTTCCTGGTAGAGCTGTTCTGTTTTAGGAAAGCCCCCGAAGGGCAAAGCTTATTTCTTTTGGAATTGTACATCTAGTGACCCAAATTGAGTTACTTCTTTTTCTTAATGATGGTGTTTACTAACAGTTACACATTGTTTTGACTTGTGTCTCTAGCACATATTTGACTTAACCAAGTATGTATGTGGTACCATACTCAGTGCTGCTTTACATTTTTATGTTATGGTGACTTTATAATGTCCATCTGAAACTTCCAGAAATAGGTTTTGATGTGAGTACTTGGATATTTTTTAGGGTACTACATTTCTTTTGAAGCTTTGAAAAGATACCGGCTTTGGGGAGGTAATGCTATGGAGGAGGGCAATAAAATTATTTGAGGATGGTTTTATTCTAAATGTTAAATTTTGTTCATTTATTTTGAAAGCGAAATTATGTTAAATTGTACCTCAGTGGTGATCTTTATGTTAATTTTTTGTCTATCAGAGGTAATTAAATATGTTCATTTAATTCAGAATTGTGTTCCTATGTTTATTTGAGCTATCTATGATCATTTTATATATATACATATATGTCATAGATTTTATATATATCCTTTTTTATGACATATTATAGACTGAAATACTAAGTCAGGGGTTCCCAACCTTTTTATACCCTAGGGCGCATTCTAAAATATCGGTAGGGTGGCGGGCACCAGCTATTTCTAAGGATATTTATTATTGAACAAGAATAAAAAATAATAAACAAAAATAATTTTAAAATAATAAATTTATTGTAAAATTATATACACACAAAGAAACATATATACAAAACGTAATACAAAGTAAATAAAAAAACACACGTATAATAAAATCATTTAAAAAATATAAAAGAAAACATAAAAAAAATCAATCTGTCAGTGTGATCTTTGGCATTGCATTTCATTGGCCAGTGCCTCGTAATTAGGAGAGTATGATGACAACCCTGTTAGCAAACAATTATTAAGATGCTCATCGGTAAGTCGAGATCTATATCATGATTTTATTAAATTCATGTTTGAAAACAAAGATTCGCATAAATATGTTGACCCGAAAAACGATTTGATTTTATATGCCGCTTTTTAAAAAAAATGGGAACCTTTCTTTGTCGACTATGTTCCATAAGTCCTCTGATATTAAGGATTTTAGCAAAATATCATTCTTAAGGTTCAAAATTTCTAACTCTAGTTCTTCTGCTTTCCCCTGAACAAGGTCTGCAATACATGCGGCTAGTTCTATTACATTTATTTGGCAAGTAAAAGGATTGATACAGAAGGAGACAA
>PVKE010029397.1:0-20282 GCA_004027555.1 Craseonycteris thonglongyai | reverse complement strand
AAAAAAAAAAAAAAAAAAAAAGTTACCACATACTTTTCCTTTACTTCAGGAAGCTAGCCTCCCAAACTGAGATACTCCCAACCAGGCCGGTTCACTCAAGGCAATATTTCCTGACAGCTACTAAGTCACACACACTTATTTTTCCACACAATAGAGACTCATGAGGGAGAGAAGCCATTGCCATTAAGCAGCCCTCAGTATGTAATTAAAACAGTTGGCCACTTCTCCAAGGTATATGGAAAGTCAGGGATGGTCTTCGTGTAATGACCTCTGCACTTACTACTCTGTAGAGCAAGGATGTCCAAATATTTGGCTTTCCTGGGACACAGTAAAAGAAGAATTATTATCTTGGGCCACACATAACATACATACTAATGATAGCTGATGAGCTTAAAAAAAATCTCATCATGTTTAAAGAAAATTTATGAATTTGTGTTGGGCTGCATTCAAAGCTGTCCTGGGCCACACACAGTGGAGGTTGAACAAGCTTGATAGAGCCAGAAGTAGCAGCCTTCTCCAAAGTGCTTCCTGCCCGTGTGCAACACTAGTTGTCGCTCTTGTGTGTCATGTGTCCTCAAAGGATGTCAGTGGGCTGAATAATCTAGGATCCACCAGAGATAGTCAGTTTTGTCTTGTGGGCTTCTTGCTGGAAGTTAAAACAATGCTCCAAATGCAGCAGGAATTGAGGCAGACAGCATTTGAATGTCAGGGACTCAGTAAGGGTGTGAAAGCTTTGATTGTCTCCCGAGGAACTGATTATACTAAGTGCATACAAGAAGAATTTAATGTGGACAAGTTTATTGTAGATTTAAAATATTGTATTCCAAAAAGGTTGATTCAGGCCCCACTGGGTGCTAGGACTATGAGACCTACTGGAAAACACAGATATAAAAATTGTCATTCAGTGTGGGAACTGTCCACATGAAGATAAGGATGGTGCTATGGGAGCACAGAGAAGGTCACATCTAAATCTACCTGGAGCAGCAGAATAAAGTCAGGCAAAGAAAGAAAAATGGAAGAGTAGTCCTAGATGAGTGATCAGTATCTAATACAACACAAAGGCATTGCAGAATGTGTCATGTATCTAGAAAGACAGGCCCATTGACACAATTGAACCACAGGTTTGTGTTGGTGGTTTTTTTTTTAAATGTTTTTCTACTTGTTGGATTTTTGTTTGATTATTTACCTGATTGATTTTTTTTTTACTATTCAAAAAGGTGACTGTTTTTATTTAGAGATAAGGGAACACATCCTATATTAGTCAGGGTTTTCCAGAGATACAGAACCCACAGAATATGTGTGCATATATATGGAGAGACTTATTTTAAGAAAGTGGTTTATGCCAAGTTTGTCCAACCCATAGGCCACAGGCCACATGTGGCCCAAGACAGCTTCGGATGCGACTCAGCACAAATTCATAAACTTTCTTAAAACATTATTAGATTTTTCTGTGATTTTATTTTATTGTTTAGTTCATCAGCCATCTTTAGTGTTAACATATTTTATGTGTGGCCCAAGACAATTCTTCTTCCAATGTGGTCCAGGGAAGCCAAAAGATTGAACACCCCTGGTATGCAATTGTGGAGGCTTGGTGAATCCACGTTGTGCAGGGTCAGAAGGCCAACTGGTAGACCTGGGGAAGAGCTGATGCAGCAGTTCAAATCTAAAGGTCATCTGCTGGCAGAGTTTCTTCCTGCTCAGAAGGGGTGTCTGTGTTCTATTCAGGTCTTTCAGTTATTGGACAATGTCCACACACATCATGGAGAATAATCTGTTTTATACAAAGTCAATCAATTAAAGTGTTGATTTTATTTAAAAAACAAAAAAACAAAAATAACATCTTCACAGATGTATAAGAATAATGTTTCACCAAATATCTGGGCACTGTGGCCAGCCAAATTGAATGTAAAGTTAACCACCATATGTCTATAAAGTGAAAGGACATGTTTAAAATACTAAGGATTTTGTTTATCTCTTAGGTAATATGGAGACTGTGCAAGTTCTAAGCAAATAATGATAATGATAAAACCTATGATTTATAAAATAGAGTTGCATTTGCATGCGATGCCTACTTTTTTATTAAACAGATGCTAATGATATTAACTGAGACAAATATAGAAAAAAATAGGATTTGTTCATGTTGATTTTGAAACAGTGGTGTGACAGCAAGGTGTGAATATGCATGAGGGTGTGTGTGTATGTGTGTGTGTGTGTAGCTAAAGTTAGAAGATATATAAATTTTGGCATGATTATTATATAATTGACAACTAAATCATGCATTTACATGAAATAGAAAATAAGAAAAGAGCTGTGTTGTACCCTAGAGAACAGCAACACTTTATATAATGAGGGTAAAGAAAGAATTACAAAAAATACATAGAATAAATGGTGAAAAAACAAAGTTTCTCTTGGAATGTGGAGGGAAGAGTAGACATAGACTTCAAGGGAGATTAATAATTTATGAACAATATAGAGTCACAAACGTCTTCTTTAGGATACTTGGTTATCCTAAACGTGGGTATAAAAATGTCTCACCCAGGGGAAGCCAGGATGGCTGAGTGGGTTGGGCGCTCACTTTGCAGCGCTGGGGACCGAGGATCGAATCCCGGCCCTGGCCCGTGCGGAACCATGTGCTGGGCTGGGGGCTCCCCCAGTTCAGTTCTCTCTCTGTCTCTGTATCTCTCTCTCTCTCTGTTAATAAACAATTAAAAATAAATAAATAAATATTTAAAAAAAAAAAAATGTCTCACCTGGACAACTGAAAGAGCAGGCCAGGATAATCAGGGAAAGCCATAGACAGATATGTGAGAATCTTGAATACAAGTAACTACCACTTTAATACGAAATATCAGTGCACAGGTAGAAGGTAGAAAGAATGTGATATAAAATATCAGAGGTAGTAAGAAAAAGTAAACATACTGTCAGACAAATTATTTGAAAACAGAATGGCAGAGGAAGTAAACATCTTACAGAAATTTTGTTTAACAGAGAGGTAGGCAGCATTTATTCCATGTTCCTTCATTTTCTTTCAGGTCAGAAGTCATCATTATAATGTTTTGTTTTGTTTTTAAGACTTTTTTTTTTTGAGAGAATGTGTGTGTTTGTGTGTGTGTGTGTGTGTGTGTGTGTGTGAGAGAGAGAGAGAGAGAGAGAGAGAGAGAGAGAGAGAGAGAGAGAGAGAGAGAGAGAGAGAGAGAGAGAGAGAGAGAGAGAAAAGAGAGGAGGGCCCAGAGCAGTCTCCATAGTTCTACATCATTAGTTACGACATAGTTTCATTCCATATAGGTGGATGTTGGACTATGCAGGGGAAGAACCAAAATGGGGGGCCTCCTGCATGGGAGGCAAGAACCTTTACCATCATCCCACCACCATCCCTATAGTTACCAGTTGCTCCACAGTTCAGCATGTGGGTTTTCAAGGGCCGGGCCAGAGTCAATCTCGGGACCTCACAGTTGCAAGGCAAGCATTCAATCTAATGAGCTATTCTGGCATTCACCAAAAGTCATCATTACCATAACACTGAGAGCCTCTCTCTGTTCCCTCACTTAGTCTTCCCCCATAGTGTATGGAATTTTTTATCTGATTGGTTAAGATGAAAAGAACAATATCAGGGAATGTGACTCAGACTACCTCTTAGGAACACACCCTGTGGACATACACATATGCTTTCCACTGCTCTCTGCCATGTGGCCAACCCAATGAGTGGGCAAGTCTGTGGGTCCAATTCTGGGGCTCAGTATTAAACCTATGATCTGTAAATATCTGCCTCCATCTCCAGTGTCATTATTATAGGTAATAGAGTTACTTTGATATCCTTTTTGCTAAGTGTTTCTATTAATGTTGAACAGATTCAGTTATCTGTGCACTAATGAGAAGTGCAATTGTTAGGCACTTGATTCTTAATAAGATTAAAGTAAAGGCAATATATGTATATTTTGTCATGTACATCTAGACTGAGTTACCTGAGGGCAGGGATGTGCCCTCCTCCCACTTCATTTCTCAAGACATAGACATGACCTTTGGGAGGTAGCCAGATAAATCAGGCTTAATTAATAATGTCAAGCAAAATGTTTCCCAATTTCTTCTACCTTTATTTATTTTTCTTTCCTAAATAATTAGGCAATGGAAAAATGTAGATAGAATATGGTTCTAACTTACTCAATTAAATAAAATTAATATTTACTATGTAATAGGAGCTCCTATTAATCAATAACAAAAGACAATAATGAGAAAGTAAATTGGTAAAGAATATGATGAAGTATTTCACATAAAATGAAACAAGGTGACAAGTTAGACAAAATGATAACATCATTAGAGAATACAATTAAGTAACAATAATTTCAATGGTTCACAGAAATTTAAAAGCTTGATTATTCTAACGCTAGTCAGGTTTTAGGAAAATAGATAATATCTATTGCATTTTTGATATGTAAATCAAGAAAATTGTTTTTGATAGATTACTTAGCAACATTATCAAAATATTACAAGTGCATATTCTTTTTTTTTCATTTGCATATTTGTTGTCCAAGTAATTCCATGCACAATAATGTATGCTTAAGAGTATTTCTACATAATCTCAAATATATATGGGCAATGGTGGTCTTTTCAGCACTGTTAAAACTAATATTTGTGTTGATTCATAGGAGCTATTTAAGCAAATCATGATACAACTATATTATGCAATACTCTATAGTAAGGTCTTTCAACCTGGGTATTGACATTTCTATATGAATTTTTACATTTGGGGCTGGATAATTCTTTGTTGTGGAGGCTGTTTTGTACATTGTAGGATGTTTTGCAGTATACCTGGCACCTCTTTCCTCTTAGTTGTGACAACCAAACATACTTTCAGACATTACCAAATGCCCCTGTAGGACTGAGGCAAAGTTATCCCCATTTATTTATTTTTAAAATCATTGTTCCACAAACATACAGGGGACAGTGCTTACTAAATATCTAAATGCTCTAATAGTAGGATTCTGAATCATAATTTCAAGTGAAATGAGCATGTTATAGAAAAATATATAGAGCATATCATTCACATACTAAAAATATACATGTGAGCATACATATGTTTGTAAATGGAGAAAGCATTGAAAATGTATATGAATCCCCCTGTTGCCAGTGGTTTCCTCTAAGTGGAGAGTGGGAGTTTGGGAGCTTCTTTTGAAAATGTTTTAGTGCATCTGACTAAAGGAAGTTAGAAATTGAATTCCACTGCAAATAATAGAACCTTGAATATAGTAATTTGAACAAGTCCGAAAACAAGCAGTCCAAGGCTGGGATGGCAAGTTCACAGTGTCTTCTAGGACCAAGGCCCTATGTTTGAGTTCAAGTAGCTGTATGCGTCCATCACTCAGTACTCATAAAATAGCTGGTCTACTTTGAGGATCAAGTCCTCCTTCAATAAAGGTGAAGGAAGGATAGCCAGGCACTATAGAATCTGAGTTTATCCACTCTGATGGTATATCAATGACCAGAATATGCCAAATGACCACATTCATTTATAAGGAATCATTTTTGAAGTTGGCACATTGCCAACATTGAACACCATCAATGGTAAGTAGCTAGCAATATTACCACATTTGGAAAATATTTTGAGAATAAAGAAAAGAAAAAATTAGGAAGGAGGTAAATGGAGAGAAACAAAGAAAGAAAAGAATGAATATAGAAGGAAGGATAAAATGGACAAAGAACTTGAAAACAATAGACTTGGATTCTTGCTTTCATCACTTCATACTTTTTTTTTTAAATATATTTTTATTGACAGAGAGAGTGAGAGAGATAGAGATACAGAGACAGAGAGAGAACTGAACTGGGGGAGCTCCCAGCTCAGCATGTGGGTCCGCAGGGGCCGGGGCCGGAATTCAATCCCGGTCCCCGGCACTGCAAAGTGAGTGCTTAACCCACTGAGCCATCCCGGCTTCCCCAACTTCATACTTTTTGATTAAAAGTATGTTCGTGTCTTTGGGGCTGCTTTCCCAACTGTAAAATGACTATCTTGCAAGGTGGCTGTAAGAATTAAAGATAATCATTTATGTAATATTCTTAGAACAGTGATTACATACAGTAGGTACTAAGAAATATGATTTTTGTCTTCTTCCTACAATACCTACAGCCTATTAAATATTAGAACATTCAACTGCACACAGTTTTGGTTCTCTGTCTGTTTCATAGATGTCACTTTTTACCTTAAGGACAGCTTCTGCTCTTCAAGGGCAGGAATTTCAGGTTCCTGTGGGATCCCATGAAAGACAGGAAATCTCTTATACCACATCCAGGCTCAGTGGACACCATGCACCTGCTGCCCTGGACACTGGGCAGGGCTAGTTACACAGTGATTATGCACAGAGGTGAGGATGCATCTTCAAAGTGAGTTTCAAGTAAAGGTAACAGAATGGTTATTATGAGGATCGGCTCCCCAAAATGTAAACAGGACTGATCTACAATACCTGGATTGTCGAGGCAGCCCTCAACGTGGGAAATGAAGGACAGAGTGGAGCTCAGGAAGAAACAAGCAGAACCATGTAGTCTTTGCATGGTGGAAATTTTGAATAGAGATCTTGCTTATGTGCTTATTTGGTATGAGGGGTTATAGGGGAGATCAGAAACCCTGGTATTCATTCTCTCTCTCTCTCTGTCTCTCTCTCTCTCTCTCTGTCTCTCTCTCTCTCTCTTCCTCTCTCTCTCTCTTTCTCTCTCTCTCTCTCTCTCTCTCTTTCACTCTTGCCTTGCCTCCCTCCCTCTCTCCATCTCTCCCTGACTCCTTCCCTTTCTCTTTTCTAAGGCTGGAGATCACAGTGATTACTTACCCCTTTTAGACTGTCTACTTCAATTTCACCCCCAAACACATCCCACACCTCTGTCTTCTCCCTTCCTTCAGCATGCTCTTCTGGACATCCCAATCTCTCACAGGCATTTCTGTTTTCCTTGCTGTTTGGGTTCACAACTAAGTTCCCTGTGACTCTCCAGTCATACAATCACCTGCTAATCTTGACTTTCATAACTCCTTCCATTTGCTTTTCTACCACCATAACCTTAACATTTGTAAATTATTTACCCCATCTCCTTATATCTATTCTCATAGTTCATCTCTATTTCCATGTCACAAGTAAAACTGTAGCTATTAGTTCCAGAGCACACTCCTCTCATCACATAACACAGTATTACTAAATAAATAAACTGAGGTACAGAGAAGTGAAAAACCTGACCAAGGTCACATGGCTTGTAAATTTCAGAGGCTGGACACAGAACTTGGTCTCTAGTTCCAAAGCCACACTCCTTTCATAACAGCACACTGTCAGACATCAGGAAATCTCCTCCTCACAATCCTAAAATGTGGTCAGCTCCTGGCCTTTCTCAGCCTGTGTTCCAGATGCTTCTACATCACTGGCAAACAAACCCTTTACTGAGATCCCTGCTGGAAACTGTAGGGAAGCCAACATCAAGTCAGGATGCCATTTATTGGACTTTGGAGTCAGAAAGGGATGGGCAGCAGTGCCTGTGTTCTCTGCGTTTTAATATTCACTTAACTTGGTACAGAGTAATTATATTGCACTCATCCTATGCCAGCTGGTATTTACTTCATCCTCCATCAAGCATCAACAGAGCATGGGGCTGCAAGACAGAAATATTACTCTGGCAAGCATAAATATTTCATTTTTCATACCTCAAATGTGTTGATGATTTATTAATTAGCCTAAAGGCTGCGGCCTCTGCGAAGCTGAAAATGAAGCTTTTCTGCTCTGTGGATCAGGTCTGTCTAGGGCACAGTGCCCATGGGTGAAACATGGCCCAAGTTTGGCAAACAGCCCCTGGAATGCCCAGTCCAAACTTAGCAGACTCAGTCTTGGCATCTGACTTTCCACCAAAGCCCTGCAGAGAGCTTTCTCAGCCTCAGAAAGCCTTTTTAGACAATGTAGCTGGGACCAGCACCAACTGGTCTACCTACCAGCTTGCTGCTAAGATAAGGCTACCAAACTGCTAAAGGGTCAGTGCCTGCCTCTGACCAAACATTTGAGATTATCTGACTCATTTGAGTTGAATATGCAGGAGACCCAATGGAACCTCCCCTGGAACTTCAGCTACAAGTCAGGTCAGTGGCAGGTCTCAGGACCTTCTCACAAACACTGTCTGTGAGAGAAATGATCACCCCAGGGATAAAGTACTCATATGACAGATCCACTCCAACTGGGGCATATACATCCTTCCTAAGCAACTCTCTGAGCTTTCTAAAGAGACTCTCATCTGGGTTCTGAATAAGTTATACATTGTTAAAAGGAAGGATAAAAATAGAGCTCAGATTATCAGCTTTGGGGCTAAATTAAAGGACACAATTTGATGTCCAGTCTGAGTGGTCTGTCAAACTCCTCACATCTGTCTAGAACAGTGGTTCTCAAGGAGGCAGAATGTGATTTTTCAATGTCTGGAGTCATTTTTGGTTTCCACTTCTGTGGGGATGCCAAAGGTATCTAGTGTATATCTATGAATATCTAGAGATTAGGAATGTGGCTAAATAGCCTACAATTCACAGGAGAGATCCCATGGGCCCAGAATCTCTGATAGAGGTGCTATTGAGATAAATTATCTGTTGAGAAATGTGAACCAGTGGTTGTTGTCCTCTACCCAAGTTACTCATTCCTTCTTAAAATATAGGAGAAAAGTGTGGGGCAGGAGGCTAGGAGCCTTTGAGGGGAGAATCCCTTAAAGACTCTTCCTTCTAACAGTATCCATTCTTAGACTCTAGCCAGACATTCAGCTAAACCTCAAACACTAGCAAGTGATCAAAGTACTAATCAACAATACATCTTGCCTCGTTGCTAAGTCAGTCTCAACACGATTTCCCTTTGTTACTAAGCCTCAGACCACCGGTTTCCTGACCTGACTTACATATCTATTCTTGACTCCACTGACTTGCTCCATAGTTTATCCTGAAACTTAGTTTAATGATCATACTCCTTTCTCCTTTTGGGTTTATAATCACTTTTCTGACCCCTCATGCATACCTGAATTTAGACTTTGGCCCTGGCTTGGTACAACCTGGTAAAGGGGTGAGAAAGTCATACATAGAAGGTCCCTAGGTTAAACTTTCCATATTTCCTACTGAATTTTCTAAACATTTTTCAAGGTAAGTAACTATCATAACTGTTTTCCACAGGGGAAAGCTGAAGTTTAGAAAGAAGTAACAGTTCCTGAAGCACACCTGAAGAGCAACAAACATTAAACAGATGCAAGTGTGCTATTGACTGGATGAGCTAGCCAGTGAATGGCAGACAGAGAATGAGAAACTAGATATGCCTATTCTTAGGTCTGGGTTGCCTATACAATGCTACTACTAACTCCCCCTCACCACTTTCATGCCTCCTGTTGAAGGAACTCTACTTTATAACACATATTTGTATCTATGGTACACCCAAGTCATCACTCTATATCCATGACTATGAAATTTCCCATGCCCAATGCAATAAATTTCAAAAATTATAATATCCCAAAGATCTTTGGGTCAGGACGTTTTTATAATTTTCACACCATATATGTTTAAATCTGTATAATCTATAGAGATAAAAATTTACATATCATTTTTCAAATATACTCATTCAACAAATATGCGTTTGGGAAAAAATAAACTATTTGGGTCAAGTTTTCAAAAAATGGTTAGAAGCGAAAACTCCAGACACAGGCTGCTTGGAATCAAATTTCACTTTATCACATATTTTCATAACTTGGAGCAATTTTAATAACCTCTCTCAAGGCCTTATCTCTTCATATATAAATAGGGATAACAGTAGCCCCTTCCTTACAATTTTGCTATGAAAAATTAAGTGGATAAATTGCTATATCCTCTGCCAAATTGGGATTGTTTTGTCACATGACAGTCATTTATGTTGTCTCACATAAAATGTTGCTCAATTCATCAACAAACTTTTAATATTAGCAAAATGTAGCAGTGATTGGGTGTTTATTCTGTTTCAAGAGTCTCCCAGTACTTTATTTTTATAATTAATCAGAATGTCACCCTGATGGGTTACATTCCATTAGCATTGTATAGATGAGGAACGTGAGACAGAAGCTGAATGTGTATCATTTGCTTAAGATGGCATGCATAGTAGGTAACAAAGTAAGAACAAAAATTCAGACTAGCTGCAAATTCTGCCTTTGAAAAGCACTACCCTACACCATGCTAGGGCATGGGCACAAGAAAATGAAAGGCAAATGCAACATAGGGAATGCTGCCTAAGGCACACACAGGTCACTAAAGAAAGACAAAGGGGACCTTAAGCAAGATAGGAGGTTTTCCAAAATACTTGATTGCTTGAAGCTTGATAAATAAGGGCCACTAAGGAGGGGCTCTAGTGGGATTCCTTTCACAAAAGCATAAAAACATCAGAGGAATACAGGCAAGTCGGGCTCCCTATCTGGAGAGTGAGTTGAGAAGAACAGCTGCAGAATAGAATAGCTGGTGTGGTAGGTGCTGTCAAGATCACAGGAGACCTTAGACACTGGGTAAGCACCTAACTTTTTCCAGAAAGCAGTAGCAGAAAGTCAAAGTGCGTTTGTGCCTCAGAGAAACTCATCCAAGCCTTAGTGTGGTTAACATGTCATGTAAATAAATACTGGTAAACTAGGGCCAACAAGAAAAATGTGTGTGCTAAAGGCTGAACCAAGACAGAAGCAATGGGCATGGACAATAATGCACTGACGAGAGAGATATTTCTGGGGTATAAACCCCTTCAGATCTGAGGAGAGATAAGTTAAACAACAAAATCTCTGTACAGATAAAGGAGAATTTCCCTAACAAACTTCAAGCCCCCTAATAGCAAAGCCTCAGATCAAGGGCTCAGACACAAATGGGGCAGTGGCACTAGAGGGAGAACAAGATGAGATGTCCCCAATGCTAGCAGTATTAGGGTGGTCTTGTACTTTCTAGTTTGGTTTGACAATGTAATTTAGCTTAAAACTGTTCAGTTTCTTTGCTCCCTTCCCTTCCTGTCAGCTTTGATTACTATCTGCGTACCAGTTTTAATGACTCCTTTTTTCCACAAGACCCTATACATTCCAGCTTCAACAATTCTGTTTACTTCCAAACCGAATGTCTGCCTCACTAATTTACAGGACAACAAGCCTTAATAATTTGTCTCAGGATTGCAGGCTGCCTCAGAAATCCATTTGCATTAATTTGAAATCACCACTTCTGGACAACTGTTTTGTAAACAATCAGAGATTTTCCTCTTCAAACTTTTCCCAAGATCTCCTCCCCACACCCCACTTTTCCTTTCACCTGCTTCCTAGGTGTCTATAAAACCTTTAGGCTGTGCTAGGACAGACAAGACGGGCCTTGGACAAAGAATTTCTCATTCTCTCCAAATGCTAGCATTTTGAATAAACCTGCTTTTCTTTTCACCAAACTTGTCCCGATTATTGGCAAGCAGCCAGATTCATTACCTGGTAACAACAGGAGCAGAAGAGATTCAGTGTGTGCCATAAGGCTCTCCCATAACCAATGGTGCTGTCTAAATAGTTCTCAAGCCAGAGTCACGGGCCTCAAGGCTAATAACCCAGAGGTTTGACATCGGTTTAACTAGCTGGAGAGGAAAGGGTTAAATTGGACTAAATGAGAAAGTCCTCATTCTTACTTTAGTGAATAAAGAGAATCATATAATAAAATTAGGCATCATTCGAAATGGTTAACACTAGCAAATTTCCATGAAATAATTGAGCCTACTTGATTTAGGAGCTCTGGAAACTTTCCATAAAACTATTATCAACATATGGATAGTTTTCATATTTTTAATAAAAATCTATTAGGCAAGCCACATTCAAAAATGCTTTATGAGTCAACCATTGAAATAGATTACATTCTCAGAGTTGGCTGCCAGCATCTCTAACTACATATGCGTATCAAGACTGTATGCAGGACTGTGAGATGACCCACCTCCTATGACAGAAGACAGGGTTTGCAGGCCACGGAGGTTTCTAAGGGAAATCTGTAAATATCAGACTTCGCATAAACATATCTTGAGAAAAAGGTCAAAGAATATTTGTGGACCTTAAGAGTAGCTGAGAAATCAGGCTCCTGGGTAATTTGCCTACACCAATTCTACTAACTTCTACAATAATTTGTGAAACGAGACATTCACTTGAAAAGCCTGTACAAGTCTATCACACATTTCTTATATGATACGTATTTTCCGGCGTATAAGACGACCGGGCGTATAAGACGACCCCCTAATTTTACAGTTAAAACATAGGTTTAGGCCTATATTCGCTGTATAAGACTACAGCCTCGGAAGTGGGGGGTCGTCTTATACAGCGAATATAGGCCTAAACCTATGCTTTAACTGTAAAATTAGGGTGTCGTCTTATACGCCCGGTTGTCTTATACGCCGGAAAATACGGTACGTTGATTTTGAAACTGCTATTGTGCATCCCAGTTTTTCTATTCCTCTAGCTGTGTTTTTCCATCTAATCTATTTTTAAGCATTTCAAATAAAACTCATTTCAATATAATAATAAAAAATATAGATATTTAGATGAAGTAGAATAAATGTACAAAAAATGGCAATGACTTTTTCATAATGAGTAACACATCAACCATCGCAGAGCACACATTTGTCTTACTTTCTGTTGAGCCTTGCGAAGAATGAATAATCAGGAAGGGAAGAAGACCTGTTGGCTAGATTACTATGACTTCTTTCTTTAAGAGGCTTTGAACTAGCCTGTTCTCAGAGACTCATGTAACACAAATGATGAATTCCTGATGGCTAAACAGTAAAATATTTAAAAAAATAAAAGAATATGTCTCTAAAAAATTAAAGCTTACATTTATTCAACTTCTACAGGGATGACCTTTGAAGCGAAGATTCAGTATAAGATATGGCAAAGGGGAAAAAAGATAATTTTGACTACCTCAAAATGATTATCACATGTAAAATAAAAATTTAAATTGAAGCACCGATAATTTGGGAAATATTAATTTGGTTATATATCTTTTATATAAAAATCTCAAAGTTGATATTTACAGGTACCTAATAACAGCAGTGATGAATAAGATAATAGTAAGTATTGGGGATGCCAGGATGTCTCAGCGGGTGAGCACTCATCTTGCAGTCACAAGGTCCGAGGATCAAATCCCGGCCTGGCCCATGGGGATCCGTATGCTGAACTGGGGTGTGTCCCTAGCTCAGTTCTCACTGGGGTGAGCTTTCTATGTGGGAGGTCCCCGGCCAGTTCCTGCCCTGTGCAGCCCCTTGCCCACCTGTGAAATAAAACTATGTAGAAAATCAATGATGTGCAAACTATGGAGACTGCTCTGGGCCCTTTTGTCTCTCTCTCTGTTAAAAACAGTAAAAGTAAATCTTTAAAAACAACAGTAAGCAATAATAAAAAAAAGTCTTTAGTTAGATGTAGCCTTATTTTTTTACTTTTCTTTTCGTTTCCCTTGCCCAAAGAAAATATCAGAAAAAAATGTGACTAAGAGCAATGTCAGAGATTTACTGCCTGCATTTTCTTCTAGGAGTTTTATGATTTCAGGTCTTAATTTAAGTTTTTAAATTCATTTTGATTTTATTATTTTGTATGATGTAAGAAGGTGATCTAATTTTATTTTATTTTATTTTTATTTTTGCGTATATGTTCAGTTTTTCCAACACAATTTATTGAAGAAAATGACTTTATCTCATTATGTAATTTTGTCTCCTTTGTCATAGATTGACCATATAGGTTGTGGGCTTATTTCAGGGCTCTCTATTCTGTTTTATTAACCTTGTGTGTCTATCTTTATGCCAGTACCATGCCCTTTTGATTACTATAATCTTGTAATATGACTTGATATCAGGTAGCATGATACCTCTGATTGGTGTGGCTATTTGGGGTCTTTTGTGGTTCCAAATAAATTTTAGGGTTATTTGTTCTAGTTCTTTGAAAAATGCCATTGGTATTTAAATAAAGGTTGCATTAAATCTATAGATTGCTTTGGGTAGTATGGACATTTTAATGATGATAAATTTTTCTATTCATGAGCACATATATTATCAATAAAATGAAAAGACAACTTACCATGTGGGAGAAGATATTCACCAGAAATACATTTGATATGGGGTTTATACCCCATATAAAAAAAAAAAAGACTTATACAAATTAACACAAAAGCAACCCAAACAATCCAATTTAAAAAATGAGCAGAGAACCTTAACAGACATTTTTCCAAAGAGGACATTCAGTCAGCCACAGATTTATGAAAAGTTGCTCAATGTCACTATTCGTCAAAGAAGTACAAATTGAAAGAACAATACGATATTACTTCACACCTGTCAGAATGGCTATCAAAAACAAATAAACAAACAACAAGTTTTGGTATGGATATGGGGGAAAAGAAAAGCCCTCATGCATTGTTGGTGGAATTATAAATTGGTGCCACTACTCTGGGAAATAGTACAGAGGTTCCTCAAAAAATTAAAAATAGAACTACTTTATTTTTTATTGTTAAATTTATTGGGGTGACATTAGTTGGTAAAAATTACATAGGTTCCAAGTGTGCAATTCTACATTACATTGTCTATGTATTGCATTGTGTGCTCACCCCACCCAGAGTCAGTTCTCTACCTTATGACCCTGCAATTTCACTTCTGAATATTTATCCAAAAAAATCCAAAATACTAATTTAAAAAGATATATGTACTCCTATGTTCATTGCAGCATTATTTACAGTTGCCAAGATATGGAATCAACCTAAGTATCCATCAATAGACAATTGGATAAAGATGTGGTGCATATATATAATGAAATATTACTCAACAATAAAAAATAACAAAATCTTACCATTTGCAACAACATGGACAAATCTAGAGAGTATTATGCTAAGTGAAATAAGTCGCTTATATGTGTAATCTAAAGAGCAATATAAACAAACAATTTATAAATACAGAGAACAAATTGATAGTTGCTACATAGGAGGGGGTGGGGTTGGGTGAAAAAGGTGATGGGAGTAAGAAATACAATTGGTAGTTACAAAACAGTCATGGAGATGTAAAGTACAGCATAGGTAGTATAGTCGATAACATTGTAATAAGTACATATACAAGGGCTGTTTGGAAGTGTAATAAGTACATATACGAGGGCTGTTTGGAAGTGTAAGAAGTACATATATGAGGGCTGTTTGGAAGGTATCCAGCCATGTACTATGAAAAAATAGAGGCATTTATGGCTGAATAATTTTGGACAACCCTTGTAGTACCAGAGTGTGGAAACTTATTGGTGGGATCACCTTCATAAATTATGTGAATGTCTAACCACTATGTTGTGTCCCTGAAATTAATATAAAATGATATTAAGTGTCAAGTATAATTTAAAATAATAAAAATTAAAAAATGATTTAAAAATACGCTGGACAACAAAAAAAGGTAACAGAAAGTGAGGAGAGAGGCTTGAATATGAGCTTTTCAGTAGGTATTAATGACATAATTGCATTCTTGGTACATGAGTCATTAGGCAAATTACTACACAAAAAGCAAAAGCCTAGATGTTCATATTTTAGGTGGTCTAGGAACTCAATGATCTGATAAATACATTGCTAAAAACTATTAAAAGTTCTTAATAAATATGGCAATTTTCCTTTAAATTTGTCAATTGTATATATTTTTAAGATTTATTTTTACTGTTTTTGACACAAAGAGAGAAACGAGGAGAGACAGAGAGAAGGGGGAGGGCCCAGAGCAGTTTCCATAGCTGTACATCACTAGTTTTTTATATAGTTTCACTTCACAGTTGGGCACAGGTCCCGGGAGGGCAGGAACTGGGCTGGGGGACTCTAGCATGAGAGGCACACTCCCATGAGCTGGGAGCCTCCTACATGGGAAGCACGCTGGGCGGGAGCTGAACTGGGGGCCTCCCACGTGGGAAGCTTGTGCAGGTGAGAACTGAACTGGAGGCACACACCAGTTCAGTGTACGGGTCCACACAGGCCAGACCAGGATACAATCTTTAGACCCCAGGGCTGCAACATGAGCGCTAAACCCGCTGAGCCCTCCAGGCATCCCCTATCAATGATATTTACTTGAGAAAAAAAGAAAGGAACAGATAAATAGAAAAAAAGCTTAATACAAGAAATAGCAAATCCTCTCTGGAACAAAGCAAATTCAAAATATATGTCAAAGAATTTAAACATATTGAAGTTCAAAGGAATGAAATTTCTTGGTTAAAAATGAAAAGACATACAGTGGGGAAAAATAAAATGTACTATGAGTGAAGGGCAGAAGAAACAACATAGATAAATCATATCTGCAAAACATCCAATATTGGAATTATCACTTAAAAATATAAATTTGAAGGAAAACAATAAAACTATGATTAAAGACCAAGAAAACATTGACTATAGCAAAAATAGATTTTTAGAATCTTCAAACTGAAATTGTAGAAGTGGAACAAAGCTAGTAATTAACATTAAAAAATGCAACATTTAAGCTCAACAACCAATTTGACAAAGCTAAAAAGTAAAATAATTTAAAGATATGTTCAAATAAAGTTATAAATACTGAAGAAAAGTAACATAGACAGAAAATTGGAGAGAAAATTTATTAAACATACAATATTAAAAGGTATAATATAATAGATCTTTTTGAATTTCAGAGGAAATGAAAAGTACTGAGAAAAAGACTCTATTTGAAAGAACAGAATAGTAGTCAAGACAGTATAATATCAGTATTAAGATAGACAAAATAAAGGAGTCTAGAAAGAAACTCACACAAATGTGAACAAATGATTTTTTACAACAATGCAAAAGCAATACAATGGAAAAACTAGTTTTTTTGTGTTGTGTTGTGTTTTGTTTTTTTTTCCTGTTTTTAATTGTGGTAGAAGATCCACGATGGTGAAATAAGTAAACACTGGACCTGCTTGAATACACGAACACATTAAAATTACAATGAAATTATTGAACACCTAATCTGGAGTACCATGTAAAGTATAGTTGACCAAAAGTTTTATAACTAAGGATGCAAAGAGGAGGTCATGTTAAGACTGGTGGAAAGAGCACAGACAGGAAAGAAAACAAACCTCTGGTGGCGGCAGAGAATCAGGAGGGATATCTCAGCTATGGAGGTTCACCTGGAAAAGCTAGGAACCCCAGACCCATACCAGGCTCCCCATCTCAAAGCACTGGTGCTGGGATGAGGAGCCTTACATCTGACTGTGAAAAACAGTGAGAACTTTGACTGTCTACTTAGAACAGAAGATTGTGGGAAACCCAGGTGTCCTCTTAGAATACCTGCACGGAATCAGTCACTTGCGGGCACTCACCCTGAGCTCTGGCAGAGGCAGGGGTCATTGTAGGCATACAAAGGCAGACTGAGATGTGTGACTTTGGGGTAAGGGCTGAAGGACAGTCATCATTTTTCTTGAGTGGGTCCTCCTCTTGTGCAGCCAGCTGGTGGGTGCCATCTTTACCGTGTTGTACCCAGCCCTACATGGCCAAATCTGAACCTGATTAGTCTGGTGAGCTCTGCTTGCTCCACCCTGCCAACTCACTGGGACCCCACTCCATCCAACTCCACCACCAATGAAAGCAGTGTCTCAGGTGAGCAGCCAGCCTTGCCTGTATTGCAATCTTTCTTGGGATACTATTTAAGTCTGCAGGCTCCAGGAGGGTGGTGACCAGCTTTGGTGTGCTCTGACACTTTTGCTGAGTAGCTCCAGGCACAGCATTGACACCAAACCAGAAACTACAGAAGCAGCCAGTGCAAGTGACCAGGAATATGGTCCCAGGGTCTCATAGGACAACTCCTACATATAGTTATCTAGTAATACTGGGAGATGAAGCAGATCTACCTAATACATAGAAATAAACACCAACAGACATCCAAAAGGGGAAACAAAGAAATTGTCTCAAATAAAAGAATAGGAGATAATTCTAGATGAAGAACTAAAGATAGAGCAAGCAACCTATCAGATGCAGAGCTCAAAACAATGATTATAAGAAAGCTCAAGGAACTTAGTGAAAACTTCAACAGAGTGATAGTAAGCATAAAGAAAGACATAGAAAGCATAAAAAAGAACCCATCAGCAATAAAAAGTACAATAACTGAAATTCAGAATACAATAGAAGGAATCACCAGCAGACTAAATGGAGCAGAGGATCAAATCAGAAAATTAGAATACAAGGTAGCAGAAAACATCAAGTCAGAACAGCAAAAAGAAAAAAGAATCCCAAAATGAGGATAATTTAAGGGACATTTGAGGCAACATCAAAGCTTACAACATTCACATCATAGGAGTGCCAGAAGAAGAGAGAAAGTAAGGTATTGAGAACCTATTTGAAGAAATAATGACTGAAAATTTCCCTAACCTGGTGAAGAAAACAGGCATACAAACCCAGGAAGCCTAGAAAGTCCCCAACAAGATAAACTGAAATAGGATCACAGAAAGACACATTATAATTAAAATAGCCAAGGTTAATAACAAAGAGTAAATTCTAAAAGCACCAAAAGAAAAGCAACTCACAACTTATAAAGAAGCTCCCATTAGACTGCAAGCTGATTTCTCAACAGAAACTTTGCAGGCAGAAAAGAGTGCAGAAAATAGCTCAATGAAAAGCAAGGACTTACAACCAAGATTACTCTACCCAGCAAGGTTATAATTCAAAATCAAAGGACAAATAAAGAGCTTCCCAGATAAGAAAAAGCTGAAGGAGTTTATCACCATCAAACCAATATTGCAAGGAATGTTAGAGGGAAGACTTTAAGATGAGAAAAAAGGCAAAATTATTAATAGTAAATTGTAACAATGACATATCAACAATTATCTTCAATTTAAATAAATTAAAAGCTACAATCAAAGGACATGGAGGGTATTGCACTGAGTGAAGTATCAGAAGAAACCAGATATGAATAAATTCATAAATATAGAAAACATTTGGTTTGTTGTCAGAAGGGAGGAAGGTTGTGGGAGGGGTGAAATAAGGGGAAGTGATTGGAAAGTTCAATTTGGTGGTTACAAAGTAACAGTTATGGAGATATAAGTTATAACATGGGAATATTGTCAATAATGTTACAATAACTATGGGTGGCATCTGATGTGCACCAGATTTGTTGGGTTGAAAGGAGGAACATGGGAGGCATGGGTGAAAAGGGAAAAATCAAGAAGTACAAATTCATAGTCACAAAATAGTCACATGGATGTAAAGTGCAGCATAGATCATACAGTGAATATCACTGTTATAACTACATATGGTGTCAGATGGGAACTAGATATATCAGAATAAAGATTTTGTAAGTAGTATAACTGTATTATCACTATGCTGTACATCTGAAACCAAAATAATACTGTTTGTCAAATGTAATTTAAAAAATAAAAAAATAAAAATTTGGTGGAAAAATTGGATAATAATACGAAAAAATAAATACATAATAAACTAAAAACAGTAAAAGAAATAGAGTCCATACCTCCCACCACATACAGAAGTCAAGCGAATTACAGACCAAAATTTTAAAATATAAAACTTCTAGAAAGAAAACAACTGGAAAAATATTATTTGTAAAATTAGGTTAGACAATTGTATCTTAGATATAACACTGTTATAGGTTAAATTGTGTCAGCCCCCCACCACTCAAATAAAAATACGTTAACATTTTAATCTCTAATACCTTATAACTTGACATTTAGATATATGGATCTTTTTAGAGGTTATTGAATTAAAATGGCATATCCAGGTTGGGCCTTATATACAATACAGTTGATATCTTTACTAATAGAAAAAATATAGACATAGAGACAGACATGCACAGCTGGAAGACTCAGAGAAGAGACACATGAAGAGTGTCATGTGAAAGCAAAAGATTAGAGTGATGCAGCTATAAGACATGATGTGACAAAGACTGCCAGCAAAACACCAGGTGCTGAGAGATATGGAATAGATTATCTCTCAAAGCTATCCAAAGGAAGCAACCCTGCTGATACTTTGCTTTCAGACTTCAAGACTACAGAATTATGATATAATAAATTTCTGTTTTGGTTAGCCACCTAATTTGTGGCATTTTGTTATAGCAGCATTAAGAAACTAATACAAACATAAATATAAACTATATAATACAAAACATATATTTTAAAAGCATGATAAATTGGATGCTATCAAAATTAAGAAGTTATGTTATTGTTTCTTTTTTATTATTATTATTTTCAGGTATACAAAATAAAGCATAGTGATTAGACATTTATATACCTCACAAAGTGATAACCCTAATAAGTCTATTAACCATCTGCCACTGCACATACTTATTATAATATTATTGACT
>PVKE010029396.1:0-20283 GCA_004027555.1 Craseonycteris thonglongyai | reverse complement strand
CACACACACACACACACACACACACAATAAGCCACTTAAAAATGAGCAAAGATTTAAATAGGCATTTCTCTAAAAAACACACGGCTATCAAGTAGATAAAAAGATATTCAACGTCACTTATCATCAGGGAAATGCAAGTCTCTGTCACAATGAGATCACCTCACACCTGCTTGGATGGCTATTACACAAAATATAAAACACAATAAGAGCTGGTAATGTATGGGAATTCCTCAAAAAATTAAAAATAGAACTACCATATGATACAACAATCTAATTTTGAAGCATTTATCAAAAAAAAAAAAATCTTGAAATCAGGATTTCAAGGAGATAGCTGAAATTCCATTCTTATCGCTGAAATATTCCCTAAAGTGAAGGTCCTGAAATAATTAAACATCTATCAGTGGGTGAATTGATAAAACAAATGAGGTATATTCATGTAACGAAATACTATCAGTCTTACAGAAGAAGAAAACCCTGAAATACAAGGCAACATGGATGAACTTTGAGTATATTACTCTGAGCAAAACTAACCAGTCATAAACGGATAAATACTGCATGATTCTACCTACATGAGGTATATAGAATAGTGAAAAATCATAGAATCAGAGAGTGGAATGGTAGTTGCCAGAGGCTGGAGACTGAGAGCAGAGGAGAGGTGTAATACAACAGGCATAAAGTCTCAGTTACACAAGATGAATAAGTTCTAGTGACTGTCACGAGAGTCAAGGATACTGTATTGTAAACTTAAAAATTTAAGAGGGTGGATGTCAGGTTAAGTGTTCTTACTACAATAAAATAATTTAAAAAAAAGAATCACTGCTTGCATTAAACAAAATAAAATATAAGATTGCGTACTAGAGTGACTGACATGCTGGTTTTAGGAAAAATTAATTTAACTTAAATATGATCTGATATAGAGAAATTAGAAAATTAACCATCTATATTTTTAAAGAAAGAATTCAAATTGAACAAATGGTCAGAGTGATTGTTAAATCCAAGTGCTGAATTTCTTTTGGTTATATGGTTAATGAATGCAAAACTTACATTAACAGATTCATCTTCAGTCAGACTTTCATCAATTGTTATATTAGGTAAATCTGGCCAAACCTACAGAGAAAAAAGAAATTGGAAAACGATTTAAAATAAATTCAGTATGAGATGCTGTGTTGCAAATACATTATCATAGGGTTTTAGAGGCATATTTTTTATTCAAAATCATAGGTCATTAGTTTTTAGATTTTTTTTTTTTCAGTTTTTGTTTTGGTATGTGTTATTTGCAAACTACTCCTATTTTCCATATTAATCTCCTCTTCAATACAGCAAAGAACCAAAAAAGCCAAACTTTGCAGTAGGCAATGATTTTGAAAACAATACATACAACCAAATATCTAGTCAAGAAATAATATAAAAACCATATATTAAATTTAACTGAATATAGTATATGAAAAGTTTCTATAAATATTAAAATCTAAAAACAATAAATATATTGTTATTTAAAAGGTATTAAAGATCTAAGTGGGATGATGCCACGCTAAGAATATATTTTCTTGAATTTTTACACTTAATATGAAATCCATTCTTTCCCTCCCCATCCACACTCACTCACCCCTGCCCCTGCCTACCTGCTTACTAATGCTCCCTTTTACCCCAAACACAAACACATAAAACAGTCCCAATTTAATCATGCTGAAAATCTAGGAATTTGAACCTATGTTGTAGAAATCAGAAAGTCTCATATAAAAATGTTAATTAACTAACTGATAGGGAGTAGTGAAGGAATGAAAGGGAGGGTAGAAATTGGAGAAAATGTATAGACATGTAGAATTACAAAAAAGTAAGGAGAAAATATATCCCTTTCTAGGGCCAAGTTTTCATACTGTCCAATGCATGTTTCTTAAAATATGACTTTTCATTAATTTTATCATATAATTTTTAAATTTTATTTTAAATTTTTTATTTTGTAATTGTTTTCAGAATTACAAATAAGCTGCAAAAATGATGCCTAGAGTTTTGTGTAATACCCTTCACCATGCATCCCTTAATGTTAATGTATTTATAACTACTGTAAAATTACTAGAACCAAAAAGTTAACATTAATACAATGCTATTGACTAACCTACAGGCCATGTTTGAATCTTACTACTTTTATCACTGATGTCCTACTTTTGGTCCAAGATTCAAAAATGATCCTACATTGTGTGCAAGTATGTCTCCAACAGTGGGATTTTGTTATTTTGTTCATTTTACTTATGATAGTGATTATTTGTTGCTTTCTCTTTCATATGCAAGTAAAATTAGGATATTTTCTATAATATACCCAGGTCTGAATATTATTGCTTAAATGCAATACAGTGAATTATATTTCTTGTTCAAGTCAAAAATATAAGAATAACCCTTAAAAACATTATTAATTAATGATACGCCATTAAATGAAGTACATACATTTAAATGACCCTTGTTGTATCCAATAATGAATCACCATCTTATTATTGTAGTTTTAAAATAAAATAAGAAATGCAATAAAATACAATTTTAAATGAAACAAATAGTATTTGAACATATAACTTGTATGAATTCTTTCTGTTTCTAATAATTCGGATTGTACTTAAAGAATATATATATTAATTTCTATATAAGCTATTAAATCATTATAATGTATAAATATATATCTCCCACTATATATGTATTTAGCAGTTTTTTAATTCAATAGAAACTTTCAATGAAATAGCACTTTCATATGTTTTTTTATTTCAAGGTCAATTCAGCCAGTACCTTTGCCCAACAAATATCACTGGTGTTAGGCCATTTGACAAAGACATCTTTCTCCTGTCCTCTAGTAAATGTAAGGTAAGGCTTTGTTTCATTTCCTGAAATTGCTGGATCCTAAAATTAAAATGAAATACAGACCAGGTAAATATGGAATAAAAGTATAGTCTCTAGGTTAGTAATTACAAAACATTATAAATTTCCATTAGTACATTATCATTATATTGTGCTCTTGGGGACTGAGAAATAGACTGAAGATATAAACTTTGGTGTTATAGCTAGATTGTCTTCTAAACTTCTTAGAAGAAATAATTTTTTTTAATTTATTTTTATCAAATTTGGTGGGATAAACCAGATAGTGAAATTATATAGATTTCAAGTATACAGTTCTATAATACATTATCTATGTTTTGTATTGTGTGCTTACTACGCAGAATCAATTCTTGTTCCATCTTCATATATATGACACCCCCTACATCCTCCAGTATTCACTCCAAAAAAAATTTAAAACATTTGAAAATGTATTAACTATGATTTCCGGAAGGTTACTAGCATTTATGTTTTGTTTTTATTTCTCTGGTGGGATTTAAGGTTGTAAAGCTTGCTTTCTGTAAGATATTGATAATCCTATATTCTCTCAACTGAATCACTAAATTGAAGGTAAATTTTTTAAAACAGTAATCATAAGAAGCAGTCCCAGAGAATGATTTGAGAACTGCATAGGAACAGAAAATCCATCATGACTTTGTGATAGCTTCTATAAATTGAAGCCAGTTTACAGCCTGGGTGGATCACTAAAATCCAGCTTGTCTTTGACTCCCCAATTTAGTCTCTAAGGACTTACCAAGCACAGAGGTAATATAGCACCAGCCCATATAAGTAAAATGAAGTGTTTAGGAAGGAAGTTTTTAGATTTGAGAGTGGAATCCAACATTATATACATCTTATTTTGAAACACCTCTCATACCTTCATTCTAGAAGAGTAACCTTAATAAAATCAAGATAATAAGATATAAATAATATAAATACTGACCAAGATAATAATGTATCTCATTCCTTCATTTCTTATTTTGTCAACAAACTGAGGAAGGTCTTGGAATCTTTCACCAATTGTAAAGTCTAGTTGCCTTTCCATGTAATCAATGTCTGTGTATTGAACATCCTGAAAAATACAGCAATTGTAATAATAGGGTAAGAATCACAAAAGTGAGTAACATTCTATCATATTTATTAAAGTATTAGCAGTATAAAAGTTTCAGTGCCTCATCACTTGAATAATCAAGTAATACAAAGCTGAAGGAATAAAAGTAGCATGCAAAGATATAAAATATTCTTTAAAAAGTTCATATAAATGTTTTATTTTGTTAATATTAATAGCATATTTAATAATTTTTTTATTTTGAATTTAAAATTATTTCAAATCACTATGTTTTGTCATGTAATGACCAAAGGAAATGTAAGATAGGAATATAGGATTTATGAGGCTATAAAATTAAGTGGAGATTTGAAATTTTGTGCAGTGTATACAGAAATAGCTGTTGCTCAGTTGTAGGAAATAAAAGCAAATATAGAATAATATCAAATAATTCTGATATTATAAAAAGGGAAGAAAGACTTATTAGTAAATCCATTAATTTTAATATTTTTTATTTATTATTCACTAATGTCATTCTTGGAATAATAACCTAAGCTTAATTAAGCAAGTATTCCTTACAAATAGGTATTTACAAATATGTTTAAACTGGTAAATTAATGTTATCTTAAAATTTTTACTCTAGGCCTAAATAACAAATTTATTGATTTTTTTGTTAATAGACATTAGCTAGATTTTTCTTCTATGTGTTGCAAAACATAATGGCTGATATCATAAACATCTTGTTATAAAAAATGGAAAACCTCCCTTTTGATAAAAAAAAATTGACATATATTACTATAACGTTGAACTCTACAATTAATATTGTCATAATACATTCAGTACCATATATTGAATTCTACTAAAAGTACTGATATCTTATAGTGAGGTCCTTCTCATTCATCTTAAAATGAGTTTTATATACACCAAGCATTTTATATTTCAATGTTGAAGTGTGACCAGGAGGATCTCTGTGATTTCTCAATACCACTAAAAACTAAAATTCAAGGGCTGATTATTTCTGGGTACTTAATAATATTTATTTTCCCAAATACTGAGAAAAGAAGATATTCTGTCAGCCCTCTAATTCTGTATTTTAACATTACAACTATTATCTATTTCAGGGCAAAATTCACTCCATTTAACCTTTAGTTCCTTTTCTGTAATTTGTCACATCAGTTGATGAAATAAGTTCTGTGGACCCTTATTCTTTCCTAAAGAAAATACAGGAATATGTCTTACTACCTAGATAACCCAAAATTTACGAGAGTAATGCAAGTGCCCAGGGACTTGTTTAGTACAACTCTGGGTCATGGAATTAGACAGAAACAAGACAATGAAATGGTATTATCCCTTTTACTTTATCAGTCTGATAAAGACATTTTATAAAAATCTTTCCATAAGGAAGCTGGGATGGCTCAGTGGGTTAAGCGCTCACTTTTCAGCATTGGGGACCGAGGATCGAATCCTAGCCCCAGCTCATGTGGACCCATATGCTGAACTGGGGAGTGCCCCCAGTTCGGTTCTCACCGGGGTGAGACCTGGTCCAGTTCCTGTCCTGTGCAGCCCCGCGCCCACCTGTGGAGTGAAATTATGTGGAAAAAACCAATGATGTGCAAATACGAAGACTGTTCTAGGCCCTCCCCCTTCTCTCTGTCTCTGTATCTCTCTCTGTCAAAAACAATAAAAACAAATCGAAAAAAAAGAAAAAAATCTATCCACATCATTAGATGCAACTAAAAAGCTAAGCCTTAATTATTGTCAAATGCTTAAAATAAATATAAAGTATGTAAATATTTAATTATTTCATTCTGCCTTTGTAGATGACATAAATTAACACTGTTTTAAAAATTGATATACATACGTAGGGAATCTGAGCAGTCAGCATATCATTATATACTTGCTGAACTTCTGATGTATTTTTGTACCCATAACGACATAATTGGAATCCCAAAGCCCAATAAGGTGGCATGACAGGTCGGCCAATTACCTTTAAAAACAAAAATTACTTGTTAGCCAATATAATTACTGATATTATAAAGAAAACTTTATGCTTTTATAAAAACAAATTTCATCATACTTCATGGTATTGTTTTGTTGCAACTTCTGGAGTTGGGCCCAAAAACATATAAAAGTCCAAGATTCCTCCAATCATGCGGTAAGTTAGAGCAGGAGTTGGCTGAAATGTAACATCTAGAAATCCAAAATATGTTTATAATTTTATCTATGTATAAAATGTTATTTTGTTAAAGAGTCACATAAATTACGAGAAATTAAACAAATGATTGTTTTACCCATTGCATTGCTGTTGAGTAAGAGAACTCCATGAGCATGGCTCTCATCTTCCAGAGCCATGTAATAGGGATGAAATCCATAGGAATTAAGTTTATACTAAAATAAAAAAAAATGAAAAATTACATATATTTAGATAACAGAAAGTGAATTTTGTCAATGTGATATTTAAATTTATTATAAGAATGATTCTAGAAATTTAAATCTTCCTTCTATACACATACAAACTGTTTGAATTAAACACTTTACCATTAGAAATTGATTTTTGCCACTATTTGAACTGTTATTGCTTTAGAGTATGTCAGTAAATACAGAAATTTGTAGTGCTGACAAATGCTACCTCACAACTGACACAATAAAACATTGGTATTAGGGTAGTTGGTTTTTTTTTACAGGTTATGGGTATTAATTTACTTTATAAATTGGCACTTCTTTTTCAATAATATATCTCCTATAAGTGATTAAAGTGATTGAAGTATGCAACTTCTTAAGCACTTAAAATAATACTAAGTTCATATCATATTTTATAATATTTAAAAGGGTAACTGATTTATATAATAGTTTATATTTATAAAGCATTCATTTCTTTTTTAGCTAGGTATTTTCAATTTTTAAAATTAAAAAAACCCACACTCAGGGTCATGAAATGACTTCCCCAAGGTCACAAAACTTGAAAGGTGGGGATCCCCAATCAAATTGACATTTTTAACCCATACCCAATCCCAGTAATTGATTAGCTTGTAAAAAAAAAAGTTTTTTTGGAATAAAAATTATATTACCCTAATAATACCAATGTTAATGTTCAAAAGTTTTAAAGAGGTAAATTTCTTAAAACGTAATTTTTCAAACTGATTATACATAGAAAAAACTACCTTAATAAGCTATGTTTGAACTATTAGAATACAAATAAAAGTTGTTTTAGCACCTAACAATATAAATTGGTTAAAATAGCATAAAAATTTTATAATTATATCTTTAAAATATCCTTTGAGCATGCATCACATGTGAAAAAATGAAAATTAGCTAGCATTTTATTAAAATGTATTTTTCATATATTTAGGATAATGATAGTTAATATTAGTGTGCAGTGCATTAAATATACATTATATTCCATTAATAAGATGAATCACTGAGAAAAGTGACATTAGCATATAAAAACATTTTCTAAAGATGTAACTAGCAGTATGGACTCATAAAAATGCACAATTGCAGATAGGTGTCATTAAGGAAAAACAGCATCAAATCATTATTGAAGAAGTAAAAAAAAATTAAGGAAAAACCTAGTCAGTTATTTTCTAAAAGCTGAGCATAAACATGGATTTGGCAGGGAATGATGAATTTCAACTTTCTTCTATGTAGTTGGAAAGGTAAGAAATTGAGTCATTACTTCACTTCTCAATGTACTCAACATTATAGATCCAAACCTCTACTTTAACTAGTAATTAATGATGAATACGTTGTTTTTCAGAAAATCAGTATAGTAGTTCTGGAGACTGCAAGCCCCTTACCATTACTTCAGTACTGAAGTGCAGGCCTACATGGAAGTGGCTGAAATTCTAATCACGGTCTTAGCTGCCACTAAGTCAAATATTGATACCTACACCAGGGGGTTGGTCTCTTGTGAACATTCCCCAAGTATGCCAGTTTAGGTCTCGCTTAAAAGCTGTGTGTTCCACTTCCCCAAAGCCATATATATACTCTGATGGCAGGCGAGTAGATATTTGGATAAATTGGTCATTAAAAGTAAATCCAGGTAGGTGAGAATCCCAACTGAAAACAAAAGAAAATAATCCTATTTCTGTAAATATTTACAAATTAGTATTATAAATAACAAACAAATAATTCTTTCTTGGGTGATCTGAAAATTAATATTTTCTCTGTATACCTTACTGTAACCATTACCAAATGGAAATAATTACTCCAATATATTTTTCTTTTGGCTAAGTTATAGACTATCTAAAATATGTTTCATATGTTCGGCATTAATGATAGTGTATCACAATGTGATCAATATAATTATATGGTCATATTTAGACATATATAACTTTTGAAATTAAAATTAATATGATTATAAATAATATATGACCTGAAAGTAATATATATCCTAGAAATTGAAAGTCATCTATTTTCCTGTTCCCTTAAGATAATTTTAGTAAATTATATTCTGTGTATAGAATAAAAAGAAATCATTATTAAAATATATATATAAGGCATAATAGATATTTGAATTTCAAACTGTCCCTGTTTAATACTCCCAATAATTTCCTTCTTTTATTTTGAATTTATAAAAATAAGTGTTTACAAAAACAATCCAGAAGAAACATGTTACAGTGAATGTGTTGTTTTTCTAGTCATTTTCAAGAAGAATGTAAAGGATGAGGAAAAAATTAAAGTTGGCAGTGTAAGGAAAAATATTAATATTAATGATTTTGGAAAAGCGTTTACTAAAGAATAATGATTCCCAAATAACAATAAGTATGCATTTGTACCAGAAATGTATTACAAAATGACTTAGCTTGTTATCCTTTGCAACAAAAATATTGTCATAACAAAAATTTTAAAACAATACTTTTCTTCATTATTTGTAAGCATCCTGAAAATACATGAAAACATCTTCGAAAGAATAGTATGGCAAAATTAAATTACATTAAAGTATTTTTAATATACTATAGTGTATAGAGAATTTCACAAAATTGCTCTAAGTAACATTTTTACTTAAATGTAGTCATTGTAACATTAAATTTTATGTAGAAGTGTGTCACTTAATTTTCTTTCACCAATACCTGGTAGAGATAGTATTAACTGTATTAGATTCCAGGACTAATAAACTGATTTTAACATTCTAATAAAATACTTACAGAACATATTTCCAATTACCTATTTTGCCAACACATCATGCTTTTCAAGAAGAGTCTTGGTTTGGTCTAAACTTGATTAGAAGAACAAGTCTGATATTTAATAATAAAGTCAATCACATCCAAAGTGTAAATAAAATTTTAGACAATCCTTAATGTTAGTCTTATGATGTGCTAACTGTGTTGCTTATACATGTTAAAATAGGCCAAGTTATTTAGTACAATAAAAAGCAATTTTAGTGTGATATTGTAGTACAGTGAAAGTGTGAAAATAATCATCCTTTCCACACCTATGCTAAAATCAAAATACGGTTCATATCAAATAATTCATGAACTTACATAACTCTTCCTGTGCTTCTCCGTCTAATCTGGATGCCAAAAGGATTTTCTTTGATTTCAACATCATAAAGTCTATTTTCATAAGTACTTGTTGGTGTAGTTGGGATGTTTAATGGTACTGGAACTTCATATCTTTTATTTTGGGGATCGTAAATCTATTGCAGAGAAATTATGCAAATAGAAATGTTTAGCTTTTAATGCTGATTCATCATGTAAATATCATTAAATAGTTTGGATGAAGGTTCAAACAAGAATATATAGAATTCTTGTTTATGTAATTTTTAATTCTATATCCATGGCCCATATATCTATATTGAATTCTGCAAACATACATACATTGGTAGAGGGATCATATTGTCGTGTTTTACTTCTTTTTAATATATTGTAATTCATTTTTCCATACAATGAGAAACTTTAAAAACAGAACTTCTGGAGCTAAATATTCTCTTAGATGGATATACAAAATTATTTACCAACTCGTATTTAGACAGAGAAGTTGTTTCAATATTTTTGTCATATGCATGATCCTATAAATGACATTAATGTTAATTTCTATTTATTCATGTCTTTATGTCCTCAGTATATTTCTTAGAAGTGACAGTATTAGGTTAGAGGACACTAACATTTGTAGGGTCCTTGATATCTACTTGTAAGCTGTTTTTCAGAATTAGTGTACCAATTAATATTCTCACTAAAATATGTACTCTAATGCTGTTTTACGTTACACTCAAAGTGTTTGGTTTTAAATTATTTATTTTCCTGATGATGAGGATGAATCTTTTTCTACATCATTAGTCAATGTTCAGATTTTCATTCTTTGAATTTGCCTTTGTTATTTTGATTTTAATGTGCATTTTAACACTTTTATTTCCAATTTTTATTTCTTCTGTTATATGTCTGCTTAATATTTTTATTGTTTTCTTGTTTGTATCAGTTGAAATTGCTTGTTGTTTATAATATAGGTATCATATATTTACCCATTTTTTATTTGTCTTTTAATTGCTATAGAATTTATTAATGTTGAAACATGTTTAATTTTTATGTAGGAAAGATAGATTTTTTTTTTTAAGATTTTATTTTTATTGTTTTTGTGACAGAGAGAGACAGAGAAGAGGGAAGGCCCAGAGCAGTCTCCATAGTTCACAGCATTAGTTTTCTACATAGTTTCACTTCACAGATGGGCGTGGGGATGCCCAGGATAGGAACTGAGCCGGGGGCCTCCCACATAGGCCCCAGCAAGAACTGAACTGGAGTCACACCCCAGTTCAGCATATGGGTCCACCTGGGCCAGAGCCGGGATTCAATCCCTGGTCTCCGGGACTATAAAGTGAGGGCTTAACCCGCTGAACCATCCCAGCTTCCCCGGAAAGATAGATTTTTATCTATGTGATTTATACCATTGTATCTGTGGTTTGAAAGGCATTTACTAGTCAGATACAAGATAAATATGCAGCTAATTTTTTTCTGGGTTTATGTTTGATTTTCTTTATATGTACGTACATATTTTTATATATGTTATATACATATATTTTTAAGCTATCCTTTTAAAATAAACTGCTAGGTAATTCTACAGTTCTACTGTTTTAATATTGTAAATTTTATTACCTCCTCTTTTTTTTTTTAAGTTTCAAGTATTGCCATTGTCATACATTTATTTTTCCAGATGAACTTCAAGGTTATTTTATAAGTCTCAAAAATATTCCACTGAGATTTTATGAAAATTATTTAAAAACATCAATTGATCTACCATGAATTAATTTTTTAAACTTTATTCTTATTTAGGATATTTTAGTACTTATTTAATATCTTTGAACACTATTTAATAGTTATGTTTTCTTATAGTCAACTTCCACCTAGTATGTTATTTTATTGTTTACTTAATTGTTCTTGTCATTTGATTTTACTAACAGGATATGCTACCCGTTTCAGCTTCTAAATAGTAAATGATAGCATACAGTAAAACATTGTTTAGAAATATTATTTTATATCCAGTCATTCTGCTGATCTTATTTGTAATAGTTTTTTTAAATAGATTCCCTTGAAGTTCTTAAGTAAATAAAAAAAAAAAAGTGTTACTGTTGAAAAATGTTATTTCTTTTGTAAATCGTAATGTTTTGGCCAAAAAATTTAGATTACCATTTAAATATAATGGAAATGGTAAGCATCCAGCTTTGTTTATATTTTTGATTTTTATTTTATTGTTTTTTATTTTAATGGGACTATCAATATAGTTCATTCTAAATAAATTATCCATTTAGCAACTATTTAAATATCTTTTAAAAAATTACTGCTACATCTGCACAAAGTGGATAAAAAATAATAAGCTTTATTTACTGTGTACCTAGCTATGAGCTGCATAGTAAAAAGCTTTATTTTTATAGACTCAATGTGTCATCAATATAACGATCCTTAATATTACATTAAAAATCCAGGGGAAGCTGGGATGGCTCAGTGGGTTAAGCGCTCACTTTGTAGCGCCAGGGACGGCGGATCGAATCCCGGCCCCCGCCCGTGCGGAACCATATGCTGAACTGGGAGCTCCCCCAGTTCAGCTTCCTCTCTGTCTCTGTATCTCTCTCTCACTCTCTGTCAAAAATAAAATAAATAAAAATTAAAAAAAAAAAATCCAACCACCTACTCAAAGTCTCTTATCTTAAAAAATAAGTCATGCATCTTATAATTTATATTAAACATACCTTAAACTGCAGCATGTCATTTTTGTGATACTTCACCTCCACACGAAGAGTTGATATGGGTTCAGAGGGTCCTTTTATTCGAGTATTTGCAGCATTTAGCTGGAGGTCAGCTGTTATACCCATTGATGAATACTGAGTTGACTTCACTAAGTAAGAGTTGTCATGCTTAGGAAAGTAACACTCTGGTGCCTTCGTTCCAGTACTCTAAAAATGCAGTACATGTTTAATGTAAGAAATTGTAAGCATTGTAATATTTGACTCTTGAAATAATAAGGTAGATATTTAATCACCCGTTGTGTGATTTATAAATTTTGTTGTTTAATAGAATATTAAATTGTAATAGCTGCATAAACTATCTACTATGCAACCTGAGACAGAGTTTTGACTCAAAAAATAGAATAGTTGTGTGGTGATGGCAAAACTTAAGCGTATACACTCATAATTTTTTACTCTATGCATGTTGTTACTCTTCATACTGACTATTGCCTTTTGTGTGTAAAATGGCTCTGCAAGAACCCTCAAAGGGCATGTACTTAAAGTTCTTTTCTCTTTTTTTTTTTTAAGATTTATTTTTATTGTTTTTGACAGAGAGAGAGAGAGATACAGAGACAGAGACAGAGAGAAGGAGGAGGGCCCAGGATAGTCTCCATAGTTGCACATCATTGGTTTTTCCACATAGTTTCATTCCACAGGTGAGGGGTTGTGCAGGGCAGGAATTGGGCCGGGGTCTCACCCCATTGAGAACCAAACTGGGGGCACTCCCCAGCTCAGCATATGGGTCCAGAAGGTCCGGAGCTGGGATTCGATCCTCGGTCCCTGGGGCTGCAAAGTGAGCACCCAACCCTCTGAGCCATCCCAGCTTCCCCAGTTCTTTTCTCTTATAATAAAACTGCATACTTCCTTATGTCATGACTGGTCCTTATATTGATCTATTACATCCTGACCAGTATTTAAAATAGGAAGTATGGGCAAAGATCAGAGTTATATTGGTATATATAGGTGTTGAAGCTATAATCTGAGAAAAAGAATGATAAACTGTGGCATTGACAGCTAACTGCCTTGCCACAATCCATTCTTTGTTTTTACTCATTACAGTATACTGTTGGGAAAAGCAATGTGCCCATCTACATTTCCTAGTCTCTTATAAGGAAGTTGTCTATGACCACCTAAACTACCTTAAAAGAATGTTAAAAGCTGATTAATTAGGATCCCTTTTGTTCTTTCACCTTCTGGGACTGAAATGCATATGAGTATATAATGGTAGAAGCCATAAAACAATCTTGAGAATAAAAACAAATGACAACTATGGGGTATTGGTGATCTTGAATGTCCAGCATAATTTGACTGGAATTCTTATTAGTTTAAACAAACAAACAAACAACCTTGTTTTGTTTAACCAAACCAGACTTTAGCTCTCTCATACTCCCAGCTTCAAGCAATTCTTAACTGATAGGAATACTTATCACTTATTCCAATTGCATGAAATTGAATGCCAATAAAATCAGAAATATGACTGATTTTAGAAAACTGCAAAGTCTGTATATGTCTCCCTCATAGCAATCTATCCACCCGGTATCACTTCCGATTCGTCATTCTATAAGTACTATCATTTATCTTTCTTATTGATAGTTCATCAGCATTGCATTCTTTGTACTTAGGCTAAAAATAATCTTTCTATGTAATTTATGGAAAGAACAGAATAACCTATAGGCTTAGTATTCAAAAGACACTTTTAAAAACTTGGCTCATTTGGGTGATACCTAATTAATTAAATTAAAACTCCATCTTTGAGTAGGTTTTATTATAGTAGGTCTCAATAAATGTTTGTTCAATGAATTAATGAATAAACAGTACAGCCTAAAGAAACATAAGGAAGTTTATCTGTACCTTAAATTATCATATTTAATGGACATCTTATGTCTGACATCTCATGTTAAAGCTCTATTAACTTGACCTGAGATTCTATAATGTGTTAACATAAGAATAGTTCTGGGAAAAAGTACATTTTTAACATTTTTTATTAGAAGTTATTTCTGCTTTAGTATTCATCCTTTAGATTTGTTTTGATAATGGAAGTGTGTATGCACTAAATGAAATAGGGGATGGATATGAATTTGAATGAAGAGTTGCATTTTAAAGGGAGAAGATATTGGAGACTCAGAAAAATACTTCACTATTTGGCTTCTATTGCTTTCAGAATCTTTTCTCCTCCCCATTTCTTTTCTTCAGTTCTTTCATAAACGTTCCTAATGATGAAGACCATGCTGCCTTACCAAGCATTGGAGATAAATGGGGGCAATTTCTTTAGTGGTAAAGACACTACATATTTCCTTATATAAATGCAGACATTTTTGGGAAGTTGCTAGCAGATGTGTCTTGACGGTCTTTAGTTGTATAACACATGCATTTAATCTCCTGGTTATATGAAACAAATGATTTTGCTGAGAACAGCCAGCGATGTAAGGAAAGGTCCAGAATTTGAAACATAGGTATAGCAAGAGAGAACTCTGCCTTTATTTCTCCCAGTAAAAACTTCTGCCATCTATAGCCATCATCATTCTGTTCAAAGAATGAGCAAAATAATTGGTCAGAGATTATCACCTCTTAATGAAACAGATATAGGCCAATCAATTTCAGAACTTTTAGGAAAGTGAGGTAATATTTTGAAAGACTACCTCCTACTGCCGTAGTACCTTGCTTAATTGAGCTAATTGGCCACAGCCAACTAATACAGCACAATACATAATGTACTATAATATTAAATAAATTTAAAATACCCAAAGTGCCTGAAAAGCAACTTACAGTTTCATTTAGTCTGACATGTATTAAGCTATGTCTTTGGATAATTAAAATAAAGATAAATTTTCTATCAGAAGTCCTCCTTTCAAATTCTAAATAATTATCTAGATAAATTTAGTATCTATGCTATAGAATTTAAATTATAATATGTAAAGTTTAATTGAAATACTTACGTGAAAACCATGTCATAAGTCAAAATTAAAAATCTTCTTACCTTTTGCCATAAACAGCCACGTTTTTCACAGTTTTCCTGAGTTACAGGGTCTGTTCCTGGATAACAATCAAACTTTTCATTTTCTGAGAAACTTTGAGTCCATTGAACAGTAAAATTTTTTCCAAGGTTAAACTTGAGAGTGTGAATTAGAAGACTCTTTGAAGACAAAGAAAACATTAAAGAATATTTTTGACCATCGAACAATTTAAAAAACTTAACATTTATGAAATGTGGCAACCATAGCAATTCTTCAAATCAAGTCATAAATAGTTTTAGTACCATACTTAGAGAACAGAATAGAAAAAATATATATATGTCACAGCATTAAAATGGCTATAATCTTAAGACAGAAAAACTATGAGAATTGGAGACTAGTGATGAAAAACATTTTCTTTAAATCCAGACATGAGTACAATTCTCAGTTTTGTCATTTAATGCTCACGAGTATGGTAGAATTGTCTATGCTCAATTTCCTCTTTCCATAAATGGGAATAATGGCTCCTACTATAAGGGATTGCTATATAAAATGAAGGATATATAAAATGTAAAGCAAAATAATATGGGTAAAATTTATCCCCAAATTACATCTGCTTCACCTACTTTTTGATATCAACTTATTTTCATAACTCACTTTTTTTTTAATTTCTACATTCAGAAACGAAGATATATATATCAGTGTAAATGCAGCAGAATTAAGAAGGTGTATATATTAGTGTCTGTGGAAACCTTACATAAACCTAAGAATAGACACTGCTATAAACTGAGATTGCAGAAATCAAATCAAATAATTTTTGTATTATGTCCTCTTCATAATATTTGTTAGAGTCATATAGTTCTCAATTATCCAATATTATTTAATTCATATTAATTCCTATAGTTTCAGAAATATATAAATTATAGTATATTTACTAAATAAAAATAACTAATACATATTTTTTATAGAAGCTGCTAACAAAAAACTTTGGGCTAGAAGGCTTAGGAGTTAAGCAAAAAATACTTTGAGAAAATATTCTCTATCTAAAATAAGTTTGAATCTACTTATGATGCTTTTACTAATTTAGTATTATATGAATGGTGAAAAAGCAAATGCCAACAAAACTTACTCCCATGTTCTCAGTTATTCTTGTTTAACATTTTAAATACATTAATTTATTACCAAAAGTAACACTATGATTATTTAAATATTACATTTTGTGTATGAAGAAGCTGAGAAAATGAGAAATTAATTTAATATGCTTAAAGGCACAGACTGCAGAGTTAGAATTCAAGCCCAATTCTATGACTCCTTTTTCCTCGCTAGTACACCTATTTAAAAAAGACAAGGAAAGCCAGGATGGCTAATTGGGTTAAGCACTCACTTTGCAGCCCTGGGGACTGAGGATTGAATCCTGGCCCAGGCCCGTGTGTACCCATATGCTGAACCGGGGAGTCCCCACACTTTGGTTCTCACCGGGGCGATACCCCAGCCCAGTCCCTGCCCTGTGCAGCCCCGCCCACCTGTGGAATGAAACTATGTGGAAATTCCAATAATGTGCGACTATAGAGACTGTTCTGGGCCCTCCCCCTTCTCTCTATCTCTGTCTCTGTATCTCTCTCTCTCTGTCAAAAACAATAAAAATAAATCTTTAGGAAAAAAAGATAAAAATTACAAAATGAAACACACATTGTATTAGAAGGGGAGGGTGTAAACAAAAATTTGAAGAAAAAATGTACAAGATATATTGAAGACAATAGGAATTCATGAAAGGAGTAGAAGGAAATGTAATTAAAGGTATCGATAAATCATTATCTTGAGTCTTAAATGAGAAGCTAAAACATTTAGAATCTTTGTGGTATGCTACAGATGAGTAAGCTAAGAGTTCAAGGTAGGATAATGGTATAAGAAGACACAATAGAGAAGAAGAAGTAATAAGAAGTCTCCTTAATGTTGATATCTAAATATAAATTGGAATGGCTTTAAATAGAGTTCTCGTTGCAAAAGGAAAAGAGCAAAGAAGAAAATAATTATATTTTGAAGAAAAAAAGTCATAAAACCAAGAGCCTGAATGGTTATGTAATGTTATATGAGAGAGTATATGACAGCTAAAATATTTTAAAAGATTATATTTACCTTGTTGGAAGCATTATAAGTGAAATTGTAGTGATCTTGCATTGGATGATTATGTTCCATCACTGTAACTTGGGTAACAGTGTCTGTGATCCCAAGGATTTTTATAGACTCAAATGCTAAAGTGGTTCCTTCCTGGTATGCTGAATGTGTACATACAATATCTAATTTGTTCTGAAAAAAAGTGTGCCATATTATATAATAAGTAGAAGGTTTTTAGATACACCTGAAATAACAATGTAGGTATGAGATAGGAAAATAATTAATAATCTATCCTCTATTCTCGCCAGCTCTCTACATCCAAGTAGCATATATAAATATACTTATTAGTAATTCTTTTCAATTTTTTGTATACATGTTATAAAATCATTATCAGTAGTTACCTAAATTACTCACGATGTAACTCACATATAGACTTCTCATTCTAGCCCTAATGCTGACAAGAATAACAGCTTTGGCCAAAAACAGTAACATTTTTTCCGTGTATAACACAATACTTTTGTCTAAAATTGTTAGACCAAAAGTTGGGGATAGTCTTATACACAAGAGTAATCAGTGTATTGATTTCTTAATGTTGGCTTAGAAAAGTAGGGATTGTTTTATACACATAAAAAAAGTAGGAGGCATCTTATACAGATAGAAAAATACAGTATTTGAAGAAACCCAACATCTACAAGAAACATTTGCTATTAATTATTCAAAATTTAACCTCATGTGTAGATTTTTCACTCAAATCTATGACAATTATTGCTGTGACTGATGTATTAAAACATTTTTAAATAAGTTGAGATTATTTTCCCAGGGCATCTTGCTTAAATTAGACATAGTACTTCAAGAAGTATGAGAATTTCCATGCATCAATTTCATAATCACTAACTCTACTATGATATTTAAATATAAAAATTTAAGGTGACAGTTTACTTATAAATTAACAATTTAATTTAATAATATTTAATTTCTTTCAATTGAAATCTGGAAGTAATAAATCCAGATTTATGTCTTTATTATGGGTTTATATATAATTATGGAGAATAAACCCATAATAAAGACATAATCCAGACTTTAACAAAGTATATATTTAACTATGCATCCAAGGGGAATACTTACATTAGAAGCTGAAAACAGGTATAGAATGTATTTGTCATTTTCTATGGTATCTGAAATAAAAATGGAAAGTTAGATCAAAATATAATGTTAAGTTCTCCATCTATTTTTAGGCATAAAACACTTGAGAAATTTAAAAATTTATTATTTATTAATGAAGCTAATTAAACAGATTCTCTTTTTAAATTAAAGTTTTTAATGACCTCTAAATAAAGTTATCTTAGTTTTATATTTTCCAAGAGAATGAAGGTAATGAATGCATATATACCAACTTTAATTTTTCAAAGATTACTAACATATTTCTGGAAATTCAGAGACTACAAAACTTGTAGTAACGTATACATAATTTATTATTTTGAACAATATTTTATCTCTAGTAAACCATGTACCATCCATTTTACCTTGAGAATCCAAGGCAAACTATATTTTGAATCCTTTATAATTATTTTTTTATTATTTGAGAAAAGAGCTAAACTGGAGACCTCTTAAAGATTGAAATAAACTTGAATAAAAAAAATTGAAGAAGACAATGATTTTCTGAACCACATATGAAATAAAAAGTTTTATCAATGTGTTTCTTTAACAAATTTAATATTATGACCAAAATAATTTGGAACAGTAAAAATATAAAGGCAATGCTAGCATTTACATACAACATTTACAATAACTTGATTTACTTGAAATTTTAACTCAGGAAAATAAAATTAGAATCAGAACCTAACTGAAGGTCATTTGTATGCACGTTTGCTTGCAAATTAACTATTCAGAAAATTCTGACTTTACCTTTTCAAAACACATAACTATATAGATGCCACATATTAGATGACTGAGTAAATCACATTTCCATATTTTTAAACATCTTCTTACATAAAAGTAAATTATCAATATCAATTTTTATAAGTAAAAAAAAGAAATATATTTGGGAATATTTATATCATTTGAAAAATAAGAATAACCTCATAATAAGGTTCCACATGTTACCAATAGAAGTATTATCTTCACAACATTTTCTAATTGATTATTACAAATGTAGTTCTGCTGGTGTCCACTTTTATAAAATTTCTATGTAGCGAATGCTTGCAACCTATTTTTACAGGAGAGCTCACTCTAGTGTGCTTAGGCTTAGTTTCTAAGGTATTTTAGAAAAGGCAAGAAGGCTGCTGTGCTGGGGTAGAACTGAGGAATGAAGAGCAGCAGAGAATAATTTGTGTGTATGCATGTACACATACTTTCAGTTTGTGGTCAGTGCTCTAGAACTCAGTAAAGATTGCAGCTACTAATTAGGTAAAATGGAGAATCATTAGATGGTTTTGAGCAGAGGGGTGATGATATGAATTATCTTTTGAAAGAATGTCTCTATCTGCTGGATTGTAAATATGAGTAGACTGTAGAAGAGGACTGACAAGAACAGTAGACCTATTGACTAGTTAGAAAGCTACTGTAGTAATTAAAATGAAGGATAGCAATGATGACAGTGGTGGAGCAGATGAGAGGACACAGATCAAAGTAGAATCAAGAAAAATTTCTAGGTTGTGAGATAGGATTCAACTCTAATGTTTTTGGCATCACGTAGTGATGAAATTACCATCAACTGATAATAGGAAGAGTGTAGATGGAGCAGATATATTGTAGTAATCTATATTTTCACAAATAAAATTTTAGCAATAATATTTTTTTCATAAACACATTTTCAAATTATAAGAGAGCATATCAAGAAATAGACTACTTCTTGAGTTAGAGATATTTGGGTGTTTCATATACTTTTAAAGGTGTATAGGGTATTCTTTAATAAAGCTGAGAAGTAGTAAGTTAAAAATAGAAGCTAAACTATAATTTTTCATACACACAGATAATAGAAACATATCCAAGAGCCATCTATTAAAAGAAATGGGATACAATTACTTAAATTTATGAGGGTTATTATAATTTACTAAATCTAAACAGATAAATTTACAATGGCATAATTAGGTCTTAGCAGA